>JASANE010004823.1:0-18021 GCA_030248225.1 Trileptium ribeirensis
ACGGCTTAATCGTTACACAACAAAACGAATTTCTTGTACCAGCTTTAGTGAGATTGCCACGCCGTTTAAAGTTTTCGGTAACGGTAATATCAACCGAAACCATCGCTAATTTATCGAGATAATCTTTCCAATGAATTACTAGCATTTTATGTTTTGGCAATTAGTTCTGCAATCGTGAACGGTTGTTGGAAACCTTGTGTCTCTGATCTGCACAATAAAAATGTCTTTTTATGACCATATCTTGTACAGACGGCAGTTGTTGTTCTTAAGTTGCCTGTTGCTGCTCTGCAGGTTGTTCAGTCGGCGGTAGTTGCACCAACTCAGAAACAACGGTATGATATTTTTCGTCTTGCCAAGACGCTATTTCGGATTCCGATTCCATTTCTGATTCCGACAATCTTGAACCAGATTCTGACTATATAGATAATTCGGACGCCTTGTTTTTAGATTTTACTTTTGTTGGTTTTGCAGTTTGTAACTGTTTCAGAGTTTTTGCTTGGACGATGGCAATTATGCTACTGTTACCATTTGTGCTACCTGCTGTTGTATCTATGTAGTAGTCACTGTAACGATTATGATGCCTCAGGTACCCGGTGAAATTTCCCTGCACCTCAGACAAGTGTGTAACAGGAATTTTGAAGGGGGGGGGGTCGTGGCGTACAGTGGGGACCTAAAGGGGGTGCGGGGGGATCGCGCTCAGAAATATGAAAGCGGGGTCAAGGAGCGCTGGTCATTCAGTGATGCACATTTCTACGACTTAGCCGTGCACGAGCGGAGAAAGTTTCAATGAAATTGAATTTCCTAGCCCGAAATAAGAATTGGTATATTAAGTACGCCGTAAATTGGTAAAAAATGCAACTGTCAAAATAGCGATATTTTATACAAAAATGTGAAGTTTGCTCAAAAATACGGTTGAAAGTAACTGTTTTCTAGTGCGAGAAATGCTAGTTTTAGGACAATTCCGACATGTTTTTCAACCGGGATCATTCAAAAAATTTTGTTTGCGGTTGAACCAAAAAGAGTGGTCGCGACCCCCGCAACCCCCCTGGCTACGCCCTTGACCTCAAACACTGTATTGCTAACCCTGACTGTGGCACTAGTAGTTGATTACCGAACACAGTAATGAAAGAGTCAAGTTTAATATAGAAAACATGCTCTAATGTGCAGTATGACAAATTTTTGGTACTATATAGTAAAATATTGCGAAAATCAGTGAGAGAAATCGTAAATTTGGGAAAATCCGTTCAAACTGATTTTCTGGCTCCGGTTTTACATATGTGGGGTTTAAATTTGTATTATATTTGTGCTCTGAGTAGTCTGAGAAATATTCCGAAAATTATAGAAAATATTTGCAAAAGATATTGGAAATGTGTTTGCTTAAATTTGCGAATGATTCTGTATCAAATATTTAGAACACTTTGTTTCACAGATATGCCGAGAAATTGAGGTATAAAAATTTGGACTGTGGCCTTAAATATTTCGTAACATTGGTAATTGTCCCTAAACTGAGGGTGTGTCTTTCCATCACGCTCCACTTTATGTAATTCGCGCTGGCTATTTTGATTAATGTTGCTCCTGTATCACAACCAGCTATGACTCAGCTTGTCACTTTTATTGGGTTATCTGCTATGAATCAATCCGTTGATGGTTGAGATTATTGTATATTTGGTACCTCAACCGCTGATGAAATTGGTTTTACCGGTGCTTATGGATCAGCTACATACGAGCTATCTAGATTCTTGCACAGTTCGATGTTGTTCTTCCATTTGTTGCCATTTTTAAGCACTTTCTATTGATATGCAAGAAGCATTCCAGCAAGATTTTTACTCCTATGTTCGTTATGCCTGCACGGCAGTTTTGCTGGCAACTGATATCCAGAGAGCGTTAAGTGGTAAAAGCAAACCGACTCGTCCGTCCAATATTGATCAGACGGTTCTTGTGTGGGTTGTACATGTGGATATTTTGCACTGGTGACAATTGGGGAACTGATGTCCAAGAAACAAGAGACGTCGATGCTACTATAGACACTTAAGGTTCTGCTGCTGTTTGGCCCGACACAATAATAGCATCAGTAACCAGCAAATTTAGCACGTTTGGCTGTAAAAGTACCTACCTGTTCCTAAGCATCATGTAACAGACTGTAGTTTTCTTCTGATTGTTGTTTCCTCAGATGATTTTGTAGATCTTGTAGTCATAGTACCGAACCTGCTGATCATTTGAACATTGCGCTTGAAGTATGCTTGATTGCTAAACGTGCTGCTCGTACGTTGATTTCAGTGCTTGTTGTTCATCAGGCGGTTGATTGTCCAATAGAACCAACGGTTCGTTGGCTAGCTCTTTTCTGTAATGTGCATTTTCGCTGAACAATGTCCTTGTGGAGATGATCGTTCGTCATATCGACCTTGTTTTCGGAGGCGAGCTGTAGTTCCACGGTACTCAGTGGTGACTTTACGAAAATCGAAGAAGAAGATGAAATGGACTTGATCGTAGTTCGCAAGGAGCCCAGTTTCGCTAGTGAGGAGATGCCGATAGACGTGGCACCGTACCAATCCGCGTTCTAGTCCAACTTTGCAAAGATCATCAGTTTTGTCAGGTCTATAGGTAATGTTGTGTTGAAACAGAATATGTTGGCTCACCACCAGCTTACTAGTGTCGGGTGTGGTAGGGCCCGATCGTTGTTTCCGAGAGAGATCTTATTGCTTTGGTTTCGAAAACAACACAATACTGATAACACAAACTGCTTGTTGGTGGTAAAGTTGGCAGATACTTTTGTTTGCCAGCCTCAATAACAACACTAATCGATCGCAGCTTCTGTTCAACAGACGAAACCAGTGGCGTAAATTTATGTATCGATAACAAAGACACATTTGCTAGCGCTTGAGCGAAAAACCAAATGAATGTCGCCCTCGATGTCGGCTGCGAAATTTTTAACTCAAGTTTGTTGACAGTTTTGGCCAAACGTTTCTTAGCCTTTTCGGTATCGACAACGATTGTACAACGGCCGAACTCAAAGTCGTTGCCGCATAATGGTGCAGCCGCGTAGCCATAATTGCATGAATGTTGTAGGATGCGATAAGGATCGTTTGCTTTTTATCTGATGCCTAAGACTACGTCATCATATGCACATTGTCTAAGATCAGTGTGCAATGACAAATCGTCCATTGTGTCTTGTTTGATCTCTTACTATTAAACTCCAATTTTTGAGTAAGTCCATTAGATTGCACCGACGAAAAAGTAGATACTTCGCTCAGCGTTTGGAACGGTATGTGAGGATTTATCGTGTTCAATTTGCTCAGTATGATGACATGGTACGCTTGGCATTGCATTAGAGATACTGTAACCGTAAGTGATGATTATGTGTACCCAAATTACTTGTTTTTGGTTAACCCTTTCATGCCCGAATTAATTTGTGTATCGTGCAATGTTTGACAAACTCAAGCCTGCGCCAGGGATCGAGCGCACGTTCAAACATACGATATACGATAAGCTCAGTAAACACAACGAATGTGCGTTGGGTCCATTTGGACCTTATGGGCATGAGAAGATTAGTTATGCGATAGGTTAATTTTTAATTAATCAGTAAAAAGGGAAGTTTTAGATTTATCATGTTTGCCTTCAACCCGCTTACCTCGTGCCTAGTGCTTGCGTAACGTTTTACACAGACCACTACTTAGTTGTGGTGAAGTCCCGATTAGCTCAGGGTCATGATTTCGAACGCATTTGCATTTTGTTGAAATTGGTATTTACTTTGGCAACATTCCTGGAATCCGGCGTTTAGCGCTATATCAATATGCATGCCTGACAGGCACAAGTGGGTATTTTTGCGTTTTGTAGATGTGCCTTTCTTGTTACATTAATGTGTCCTGAAATTTTCGACGATAAGCAATCCATTTTTATCTCGTTAAAAATAAATTTTATCAGATTCCACCTGTGTGTCAAATAATTAATTATCTGACTCCCTGGAATAGTCCGAATCTTGATGCTAGCCATCCATCGATCCAATTCGAAGCATAGTCCACGTTCGGTTAGTGATCCGCACATCCTCGAAGGTGCCGGGCCTTGTTGGTGGCTGCGATTATCTTGCCGCAGTTGGTGCACGTCTTCCACTTCTTGGTGTATACCCTAGCCTGTAGCGGCCCTGGTGGGGGACTGCCCTCGGCGCCCCCTGGTCCTCGGCGACCGTACATGATGCCCTGTATCGAGCGATGGTCTATAGATATCTCTTTTCCGCATTTATCGCAGAGTGGCTTCGTCGGGTCGTCGCATCTTTTTCCACCGCACTATTTTTTGTGGTTCTGTAGGGAGCTGTCGGTGTGGAAGACTTCGTTGCACATCGGGCACTCGAACACCTTGTTGTAGGCGCTACTCCCGGGTATTCTATTTTGGGCTGCCACCAAACCCGCCTTGCTATTGCACTCCTTCTCACATCTTGCAACTTCACCCTTTAGCTCGTCCTCAGTGCTGTTGCCAGGGGCATGGCTGCGATGACATCGAGGATCTTAACATTTATTTCTCAGGCCATGTGCCCATGTTGGGAAAACTCTATCCTTGCAGTCACGACTTTTTTTCATTGTTGGCGGTCGGCCGCCAAGTAGTTACGCCCGTCCAGTCGATCTCAGCCTCCTGCAATAGTTTCCAGTACACAGTATGGTTTTTCTCTTCCTGCCCTTCACTTTCGCATTGAATTCCAGTCCGGCATAAAATCCAAGGACCGCTGCTTTCGTTTGTCTTGCATCCATCATCTATCCCTAGAACATCTCTCTAAGGCCCGTTTTTCGATCTTTCAACGGATGAATTTGTTCCCCAAATCATCGCGGATATCTTGCATATTCATGCCACTGGCTGCCAACTCGATAAGAGTTGGTCCTCGTTTACTGCTCCAGACATAACGGTAGCAACGGCCGAGAGTACTCTGCAATTTCGTTATCTCCTGTAGCTGTCAGAGGCGTACGTAGCTCTCAAACAAGAAGGAGTTCGCCTCACAGGCTACAATGACACGTACTTGTGTCTGCGTCGATAACTTTGAGTGCATAAGTCGCTTTTTGACTTTAAATCATGCTCCGCTAGGTCTGCTCTGGCGATTACTCACATCTCCTGCTGGGCCTATCAAAAAAGCGGCATCCGGGTCTTGTTCCCTTATTCCGTGTCAAAAACGAGGCTTTCCTCCTTGTCATCGTTACTCTTCTACTCGAACATAAATATTACTCGTTTAATGGCCTGCGTGCTGTCTTTGATCTCCTCCTCCGTCCCGAAAATTATCTTATCGTCGGCAAACAACGACAGACACTTGGGACGGCGGCGCTATTGTATTTCCCCATAGGCCAGTGCCGGGACAACTGTTGCCAGGGACCCAGTGTTAGGGGATGCCCACAGTTAGATTGGTTTCCATCGTCGTTTTCTTTCATTCTTCTTCTGCTATCCTCATGACAGCTTGGTGATATATGTTAAAGAGCACTGGAGACGTAGGGCATCCTTCTTCAGACCTCTTTTGGTGTACCATTGCCGGTTGTTCTCCACTCGTTCACGCACCTAGTACGCCGTAGTCTTATGCAGGTTCATGTGCCCGAACAGGTGGCAACATTCCGGCAGCTGCTATAAGGCAGGTTTGTTTACTTGGAGATCGGACTTTCTTAGGTCTAGAAAACGCGCCACCGGATCCTCTGCCTCATAGACATCACCATCATCTAAAGTCTAGGTGACCTAGTTTTGACGCTGTTGTCTCTCCCTGGGCCGCTGACGTTTTCTCGAACTCTGATGAAGATTTGTGTGGTATTGCGCTGTACCCCGCTGCATGCAAAGTTGATGCATCGCATCGTCATGCAGTCTCTGCCCGGGGTGGATGCATTACTCTACGCATTTCTCGTTCTATCACTACACGCTGGGCATCACACTCATCTCATGATTGGTCAATTTGCTTCCTCGTCGTTCCGAAGGTCGTTGGCTCATGTAACGCTTTGTGTATCTCCGCCGGTTCTAGCTATTATACCACTCGAAATGATTCTTGAATTGCTCAGTGGTGATGTCGGTGCTTCCACCGCTGTGTCGTTGCGGCTTCCTAGCGTTTTCTATGACTTAAGGGTGTTCAAACGGTCAAACTTTTTGCTTAATTTTTTGATCAAATTGTGATCCAAATTTGAAAGCAATTTTTTTGCATTTTTTGCATGTTTGAACGTGTGAACACAGCTCAAACATTTCATGAATGTTATTATAGCCAATCATGAACAAAGATGTATTACCTGAAAAAGTTTGAGCTCAAATTTTGATCTCAAATTTTAAAATATCGCAATTTTCATTTAAAAATCACCGTAAAAAATTTGATCAAAATTTGATCAAACTTTGAGCTCAAATTTTGAGCTCACAATTTGAGCAAAAAGTTTGAGCGTGTGAACACGCCTTTATACATCGCCCCCATATCACCTCTTGCCCATGTGTTTACACATTTCTCGATTATGGCTATCCACCAGTTTTTCTCCCAACTTCGTATGACCTTCTCATATCTTTCAGTGTCTGTCGCAAGCCCCTTCTAATATTATCTGCCTCATTCCTTTACGCTTGTTATTCGACTCGCCTTCGTTCGGCCAGTTGGTTACGACGGTGTACCCAAGTCCGCTGTTTTCATGAGTTGAAGTAGTCATGACCCGCCGAGCATCGATTTGCCACCTTGTCGCTGGATTGTTTTGCATGCATCGGCGGCTGCTAGGTTATCCGCTATCATGTCCCAACTCGGTTGGTCGTCTTCGTTGATCCGAGTGGCCGCTATCTGGTCCTTGGTTAGTTCAGCAACACTTTTCCAGACTGTTGCCCGTTTCAATTTCTGTAAATTCACCCGTGACAGTCTTTTTTCATTGAAGTGTCTCTTGCGCTTGATGTACCTTGCATCGTTATCATTTTTGGTTTGCTACCTGACAGAACAAGTTTGTCAATCGTCGTCATCCCCCTCATAGTTTGGTGCCGCTGGCGTTGTTTGACCAAGAGACCGTCAAGTTCGTACCATTTTCGTAGCGTCCGGTTGTACCATGTTCCCCGGTTTCTGCGGTTAAAGACGCTATTTATCTTAGGTGTGGCCGTTTTCATAACACTATCTGATTCTGCTTCATCTGTTGCTGCCACCAGACCGAACCTTCCGTTTCAGTTTTGCCGAACCATTCCTCTGTCAATTTGAGAATCGTGATCGTCCCTGATCACCAAAATCTCTCCTCTCGGACTGAAAGCCAAATGTTTCTCGATCTCGTGTCTATATTCTTCTATTTATACCTCTCCGTATTCCCACAGCGGTTGGTACACTCTCACCTGCCCAAACTCCCCAGTCACGATGGCGGTGGAACGCTCGGTGTGGTATCTTAGTTGATTTTGCTGCCCCGTTGCTTCAGCGTGCACCTCCTCATTATGATTACTATCTTTTGGGAGTGGACGGTCGCTATCAGACTTTGTCGTTCGCCCAATCAGATTGCGTTAACTTCTTCCGATGGGAGTTCCGATATCAGCATACTTCACCATCCGCCTTTTTGGATGAAATCGGCTGATCGACGTGAACGTACTCGATCGTAAGCTCTCATAGAGATTATCTGCTAAATTGCACGTTGCGACCTTTATGGTGCAGCGACGACATCTTCTTTCTTTGATGCGCTTTAGATTTCCCTTCTCTGTCTCTGCTCTTGTTCTCATGCTTCGCGCTCTAAGCTGTTCTTTTTTCTAACGTTGTAACGTCCAGCCCCTAAAGTTGAAATGAGCCACAGGCTTGACGGAGCCCTCGCCAACGAGGACAGAAGTCCCAGTGAGGTAGCGGGTAATTCGGGGAGAAGTACGCCCTCGGTCGGTAATGGATCAGCCGGTCTACCGGCGCTAGGTCGCTAAAGGAGGAAAACGTTCGAAATTTTTTAGGATTTAAAATTTTTCTTAATTTTTGCCAATTACCCCCGGTTTTGGCAGATTTTTTATTTTTATTTCTATTTTTCTCAAGCTTTCCCTATATTTGCGAAAGTGCTCGGTGGACCTTCGGGGCACGTGTCGTGATTGGTAGCGGAACCGATATTTTAGTTCACCAAGCTGCGAGCAACGATAGCAGAATTTGGATACCTAAATGGAGCCACACATTTATAACTTACAGGTTATTGTTATTTGTTGTTCGCTGATCTTGACCATTGTTGCCCGTTGATACTATTGAGTTTGGTTGATGCCACTTTGCCTGAATAAATGAAAATGATCGTCTTGGATTCGAGCATGAGTCAGAACACAATTGACTGTGGCTACCATCAATAAATGTGTACCGTATATAAATCAGTATATTTTCGCCAAAAGCTCGGTCTACACCTTTACCAAATGGAAACTAATCCCAATGAATTTTTGCTGACGGGCACTGGCTAGTCCAAAGTGGGCTGCGGGGAACCTCTGGTATCTTCGGCTGCCCTCCGGTAAAACGGAGTTACCCCCGGCTCCTACCTCCCGGAAAAATTCGGGTACCCCCCGGCTCAAAGCCCCCTGCTAAGAAAAATTAACGTGTGAACGCGACAAAATCCGGCTAAAAAATTGGCCTCCGGCAAAAACCGGCACTCCAAGGCAGGTGATACGGGGGCTCCCCGGCTCAGCCCCCGGCTATAATTTTCGAAGTTTGGACTAGCCAGGGCCATTTCGTTCCGATGACATTTTGTCTCCTTGACAATGGATCGAAATACCAGGAGTCATCCAAGTACATATGTCAATATATATTTCGTAATTGGTTCAATACATGTAGAGCCTGCGATGGCTCACTGTGTGATTCAAGCTGACTGGGCTCGGCGAAAAAGTTTGATGCGGTGAAAGATTTACTATTTTGTGGTGCGCAGAGTGTGTATTTTTGGAAAGATTTAGACGCGTTATCAATTTCTTAATTTTGAGTAATTACATAGCTAAGGGTTTAATTTTATTGATATTAATATTGATTTAAAACTGTTATACTGTGGTCATGGTCGGTGGTTTAGTAAGCTCCGGGGCTAAAATCCCACTTTTTCACTAAAATCCTTATATCTTTCCCGCAAAATCTTAGTTTTCTAAAATTCCAAAATTTATAAATTTTATTTATTTCATATAGCTAATTTGCTTATTTCTCACTCACTAGCTATATGCGGTTAAAACTTTGGCCCTCCTTGGGTTGGGGGGGGCAAAATCAGGGAAGGGGCCCACCATCTTTTCAGGTATAGCCCCCATAGTCTCTGGATCCCCAATCATCTCTCACCCCCAAAACCGATCTCTTCGAGATCAGGGTCACCCCTTTTCAGGTATAACCTCCGATATGCTGATTCAACATTCTTCTATTTTCGGATTTTTGGGGGATATGGAGGCTTTTCTGGTAATTTTTTCCTAAAGCTGTGCTTTAAGATACAACCGCCCTAACCCCCCGGGGGGTAATTTTTCCCGCTCTTTCCAATGGAAAATGTTTCAGAGCTCTATCTCTTAAGGGGGCTTCAGCAAGGGGCCCTAATTTCAGGAGTCGGAATTTTTTTAAAAATGTGGATTTTGGGTTTTTTACATTTTTTACCATAACGTTTTATTGGATGGACCGATTTGGCTCAAGTTTGGAAATAGAATGAAATAGAAGATCCCATGCGCTATCGAACGGTGTATGGTACGAATCCGTAGGTAGTCAGGGTAACGACCAGGGAGTAACCGGAATTCCGGTTCCGGTTCCGGCGAAAATCGTGTTCCGGTTGCGGTTCCGGCAAAGGGCAAAAACCATACCGGAACCGGAATTCCGGTTTAAAAATTTTTTTTGAAATTTTCCAAGTTTTTTTTGCTTCATCCTGTAATCCAAACATATATAATATATATTATATAATGATCAAGCTCCAATAATGCCAAGCAAAAGAAAAGATCAACTAACCAATTTGCCGTGTGAAACGTTAGTAGGGCACATAATTTGAGCAGGAATTTTTCATAATAACCTGCAGGAGTTTGTTAAATCAAAGCCAGATTGATGCTTGTAGCAGCTATTTTACACATCCAGAAGTCTGTGGGATACGTTTGAATTAAATCGGTCCAACTCGGTAACAGAGTATGGCTTACGCAGAAGTACTTAGGGTATGCTTGGCTAACATAAATTGCGTCAAGCACCCGCCAGTGCGCTTGTAAACTTGGTAAATCAGTCTAAATTGAAGTAAACTAACGTTATCTGCCACGCAGCTGGAAACTGCTTTCTTGGCAATGAACTGTATTTATTGAAACTGTGCGAGCAGCATCACAGTGTGTCTCATTTATAGCAGTCTGATTAGAAAGTTATAATCATTATGATCTAACTGACGGGCACTGTTTGTCCAACGCTAGCCTAAACAGTGTCTCTGACCACTGATCAGAAATTTACCTTCTATCTATTATTTCCTCTTAGAATCATATAAACCAATAATTTTAAGTTTCCTCCAGAAGAACATGCAACAAACGTATGTGTAGTAAATGGAGGCGACTGGAGACAGAGCGAAAGTTTGTATTCTACGCTCCAAGCTTTGTAAGCACATTCGATTTGACGCAGTATGCGCAATGGTGTACAGTGGAAGACATTTTTTGCTCTGAATGTCCAAAAACCGACATATTTTCTCGACACATAAACATTATTAGCTTCCTCAGTCTCTTTAAAGTTTCAGAAAGGCAATAATTCGCAATACATTAAGTTTAATGTATATAAAAGTATTTTTAATGCATTTTAAATCCACTATACCATCATTTCTTCCATCATCTGTTTTGCTATATATAAATTTCGAAGACCAGGTTCCAGTTCCGGATCCGGTTTAAATGGACGGTTCCGGTTGCTGGTTCCGGTTCCGGTTATTCCCTGGTAACGACATATGGAGCCCGGTACTGGCAATGCAAGCGAAACTGATATTTTTAAATGAAAATCTTATGCGTTTAAATGGATGGATTTTTGGCATTTGTCATATCGTGATTAGGTTTAGTGGGAGAAGAGCTTATTACGGGGGTCCGTTGGGAGGAGGTCCCAGGCTTAGGCTTAGACTTAGTCTAAGGCTTAGGCTTAGTCTAAGATTTAGTCTAAGATCAAAACTTTAATGTTAAATTCCTTTCAGTATGGTTTTCTGATTCGTTTTCGGCGGCATGAAACGTTCTGGAATCAGTTTCTTTTTTTTCTTTGGTGACCAAAACCATCAGCGTGATAGTTCCCAATGCATGGTTTATACGGTGTCTTATAGACGATAGGTCGGAGTGTCAATGTTATTACGGAGTTTAACAGTGGGTTCAGCAAACATTCCGGATTATGTATTCTCCTTTTAAGAATTGGAAAGTGGACTTACCTTTGACCCAAAGAATTGCGTGGATGATGTGCCATTGATGCTTATATCGCTGTGCTACGGGAGGTGTTATATTCGGCCCTTAGCCCAGCGGACTAAGAGTCGGAATCCAGGAAACGCCTATACTCGGGTTTCCGTTTGTGAAATTTTTGATTGTAGTGTTATCTTGGAGCGCAAAGAATGCGCGATATTGACAGATTAGGTAGCGACAGACGATTCTGATATCATGTCCCTGGCTTACTTTTTGTAGATTCTTGGAGCTGTACGGAAGTATTTAATACTATTGAGCTGCGGCTAACCATAATCAAACATAATCAACTATTATCTTACTCAGTAATATTATGTTCCCAGAAATTCCTAGAACAGTGGCAATAAGAGTTACTAGGGGCGATAGGTAATAGTAAAATACTAGATTTAGCAATAGCTTATAAATTTCGGTCTCTGTGTCGAGTGAAATATTCCAGGGCGAGAGTGAAGGTGGGTTCAGAATTAATTATTAGTAGTACTATTTCTGCCTAGCGTCCGGCAACCGTCCGGACCCTAGCATCAAGTAGTGCTATTCTTGAGTCGACCGGTGAGAAGTGGTGAGGAATCGACTACTCCTTCGAGCCACCGTAGACCCATTCGCGATTGTTTCTGGACCGGTGTCCATCAGGCAGGAATCTCCCCATATTTGTAGCGCTATGAAGTGAGAAACTTTAACTGCCCAGTAGTCGACCACCACCGTACAGTTTTAATAACTTTAACATAACTGGCAGTATTAGTGTAAATCTAAGGCCAGTACCTCACATAGTGGCTACCGTCCGGTGCCGTCGCGTCAACCCACAAGGGAACGTACCAAAGTACTAAATAAAATAAACCCCAACCACTATCGCTCAAGTATAACCCTTAAACATTAGTTGCTTCTTTACTAGCCAAACTTCTCAGCTTACCCTAAGAACTAATACTAGATAGATTCGAGAACACTGAAATAGTGGCCGAAGTGCATAGCGAAAGTGAAACGTCAGACTGTGCTATATAGAAGGCAGACTGTGCAATTGAGTCAGGAGTCCGTGGAGTGCGAGTGTGAGCTGAAAATAATCTGTATATACTAAAGAAAGTACCGCCTTTTATAAAACCAACCAACAAAAAAACTACCGTTTCGAAAAGCCTCGGCACTATTCTACAGTCCCATATTTTAGCTCATACAGGCTCCGCACTAGTTTTTTCAATAGCTACTGATTGAGCTCTCGTAACCAAAACGGCGGTACTTTCTTTAGTATATACCAGATTGTTTTCAGCTCACACTCGCACTCCACCGGACTCCTGACTCAATTGCACAGTCTGCCTTCTACTATAGCACAGTCTGACGTTTCACTTTCGCTATGCACTTCGGCCACTAATTTCAGTGTTCTCGACAATCCCTATCTAGTACTTTAGTTCTTAGGGTAATTTAAAGCTGAGAAGTGTTGGCCTAGTCCTTAACACTAAGTTATACCAACTAATGTTTAAGGGTTATACTTGAGCGATAGTGGTTGGGGTTTATTTTATTTAGTACTTTGGTACGTTCCCTTGTGGGTTGACACAACGGCACCGGACGGTAGCCACTATGTGAGTACCTGGACCTAGGCCTTAGATTTACACTAATACTGCCAGTTATGTTAAAGTTATTAAAACTGTACGGTGGTGGTCGACTACTGGGCAGTTAAAGTTTCTCACTTCATACGTCCTACCGGACGGGGATTCGTATGGGGAGATTCCTGCCTGATGGACACCGGTCCAGAAACAATCGCGAATGGGTCTACGGTGGCTCGAAGGGGTAGTCGATTCCTCACCACTTACTCACCCGGTCGACTCAAGAATAGCACTACTTGATGCTAGGGTCCGGACGGTTGCCGGACGCTAGGCAGAAATAGTACTACTAATAATTAATTCTGAACCCACCTTCACTCTCGCCCTGGAATATTTCACTCGACACAGAGACCGAAATTTATAAGCTATTGCTAAATCTAGTATTTTACTATTACCTATCGCCCCTAGTAACTCTTATTGCCACTGTTCTCGATTTTCTTGGGAACATAATATTACTAAGTAAATAGTAGTTGGATTATGTTTAATTATTTGTGCCGCGGCTCAATAGTATTAAATACTTCGTACAGCTCCAAGAATCTACAAAAAGTAAGCCTGGGACATGTCTCAGAATAGTCTGTCGCTACCAAAACTGTAAATATCGCGCATTCTTTGCGCTCCAAGATAACACTACAATCAAAAATTTCACAAACGGAAACCCGAGTATAGGCGTTTCCTGGATTCCGACTCTTAGTCCGCTGGGCTAAGGGCCGAGTATAAGCACCTTTCCAGTAGCACAGCGATATAAGCATCAATGGCACATCATCCACGCAATTCTTTGGGTCAAAGGCTAGTCCCACTCCAACTCTTAAAAGGAGAACTGTAATCCGGAAGATTCAGAACACCACTGTTAAACTCCGTAATAACATTAACACTCCGACCTATCGTCTATAAGACAAAACCGTATAAACCATAAAATACGAAAACAATATCAGCTAGATAGTCTAGTTCAAAACCAATAACAATATAAAATAAAAGAAACTGATTCCAGAACGTTTCATGCCGCCGATCAAACGAAATCAGAAAACCATACTGAAAGGAATTTAACATTAAAGTTTTGATCTTAGACTAAGTCTTAGACTAAGCCTGAGCCTTAGACTAAGCCTAAGCCTAAGCCGGGGGGCTCCGCCCCCCGGACCCCCGTAATAAGCTCTTCTCCCACTAAACCTAATCACGATATGACAAATGCCAAAAATCCATCCATTTAAACGCATAAGAATTTCATTTAAAAATATCAGTTTCGCTTGCATTGCCAGTACCGGGCTCCATATGTCGTTACCAGGGAATAACCGGAACCGGAACCAGCAACCGGAACCGTCCATTTAAACCGGATCCGGAACCGGAACCTGGTCTTCGAAATTTATATATAGCAAAACAGATGATGGAAGAAATGAAGGTATAGTGGATTTAAAATGGCATTAAAATAACTTTTACATTAAACTTAATGTATTGCGAATTATTGCCTTTCTGAAACTTTAAAGAGACTGAGGAAGCTAATAATGTTTATTTGTCGATAAAATATGTCGGTTTTTGGACATTCAGAGCAAAAAATGTCTTCCACTGTACACCATTGCGCATACTGCGTCAAATCGAATGTGCTTACAAAGCTTGGAGCGTAGAATACAAACTTTCGCTCTGTCTCCAGTCGCCTCCATTTACTACACATACGTTTGTTGCATGTTCTTCTGGAGGAAACTTAAAATTATTGGTTTATATGATTCTAAGAGGAAATAATAGATAGAAGGTAAATTTCTGATCAGTGGTCAGAGACACTGTTTAGGCTAGCGTTGGACAAACAGTGCCCGTCAGTTAGATCATAATGATTATAACTTTCTAATCAGACTGCTATAAATGAGACACACTGTGATGCTGCTCGCACAGCTTCAATAAATACAGTGCATGGCCAAGAAAGCAGTTTCTAGCTGCGTTGCAGATAACGTTAGTTTACTTCAATTTAGACTGATTTACTAAGTTTACAAGCGCACTGGCCGCTAATTTATGTTAGCCAAGCATACCCTAAGTACTTCTGCGTAAGCCATACTCTGTTACCGAGTTGGACCGATTTAATTCAAGCGTATCCCACAGACTTCTACATGTGTAAAATAGCTGCTACAAGCATCGACCTGGCTTTGATTTAACAAACTCCTGCAGGTTATTATGAAAAATTCCTGCTCAAATTATGTGCCCTACTAACGTTTCACACGGCAAATTGGTTAGTTGATCTTTTCTTTTGCTTGACATTATTGGAGCTTGATCATTATATAATATATATTATATATGTTTGGATTACAGGATGAAGCAAAAAAAACTTGGAAAATTTCAAAAAAAATTTTTAAACCGGAATTCCGGTTCCGGTATGGTTTTTGCCCTTTGCCGGAACCGCAACCGGAACACGATTTTCGCCGGAACCGGAACCGGAATTCCGGTTACTCCCTGGTCGTTACCCTGACTACCTACGGATTCGTACCATACACCGTTCGATAGCGCATGGGATCTTCTATTTCATTCTATTTCCAAACTTGAGCCAAATCGGTCCATCCAATAAAACGTTATGGTAAAAAATGTAAAAAACCCAAAATCCACATTTTTAAAAAAATTCCGACTCCTGAAATTAGGGCCCCTTGCTGAAGCCCCCTTAAGAGATAGAGCTCTGAAACATTTTCCATTGGAAAGAGCGGGAAAAATTACCCCCCGGGGGGTTAGGGCGGTTGTATCTTAAAGCACAGCTTTAGGAAAAAATTACCAGAAAAGCCTCCATATCCCCCACAAAAAATCCGAAAATAGAAGAATGTTGAATCAGCATATCGGAGGTTATACCTGAAAAGGGGTGACCCTTATCTCGAAGAGATCGGTTTTGGGGGTGAGAGATGATTGGGAGATCCAGAGACTATGGGGGGCTATACCTGAAAGATGGTGGGCCCCTTCCCTGATTTTGCCCCCCCCCCAACCCAAGGAGGGCCAAAGTTTTAACCGCATATAGCTAGTGAGTGAGAAATAGAGCAAATTAGCTATATGAAATAAATAAAGTTTATAAATTTTGAAATTTTAGAAAACTAAGATTTTGGGGAAAGATATAAGGATTTTAGTGAAAAAGTGGGATTTTAGCCCCGGAGCTCACCAAGCCTCATTATCACTAGCAATATACAAGTTGAATCAGTTTAAATATTTAAGAAGATGAAAGCCTTAGCTACTGTATTATTGTAAAAATTAAAATAGAGTTCAGTAACTTGTCTGAACCTTTCCTGAGATATACTTTGCACACCAAAACAAAAGTTGGTCTTCCTACTTGGATGAAAACTTTTCTGCTTAGTCCAGTCAGCTTGACCAACCAGCACAATGAGCCATATTTTGTATCTACATGTATCTAAGTTGATTAATGACAAACTATCCAAATATAATGTTGCAGTTACTCCTGGGTTTTTTTATTTATTGTCTAGGAGACAGATAGCTCATCTTAACTCAATGGCCCTGGAGAGTTCAAACCTCTCCAGTCTCTAGCCTGGGGCTCAGCCGGGCAGGCCGACCGCACTGCCCCTCTTCCCGGAGTTTTGGTTTTTGCCTGGGGTTAATTCTTTGTAGCCGCATTTCGCTTTTGTGTTCAAACATGTTACTTTTTCTCTCACCAGGGTGCTTTGAGCCTGGGGACCCCCAAATTCCCGGGAGGCATTTTGCACTGGCAGCTCCGATCTACTGTAAGGCAGGCCCACAGCGATGCCCCAGAGCTTCTGCAGCTGACTTTGTACATGTGAGCCAGTGCCTGCCAGGGAAAAATCTTTTATTTGTGCTTAGTTTCCATTTGTTTTTGGTGTGAGACTTAGCTTTTGGTGTAAACAAAGTGTATTTATAGTAATGAGAACACATTTATTCCTAGGTAATGACAGCCAAATTGTGTTCTCATTATATGCTCGAATTGAATAAATGATTCATTTTCATTTATTTAGTGTAAAGTGACATCAGTCAAACCAGAATCAATGATGCAACAATGGCCAAGATGATTGAACAACAAATAAGCTATAACTTGGAAACCATAACCCCGTGGCTTCATTTGAGGTATCCAAATTTTGCTATTGTTGCTCACAGCTTGCGCAAAGTTAAAAAATTGTGTTTTGCTATGAGTTTATGAGCTATGGGTCCTGAAAGGTTAACATCTTAGAACTTTTGGTAAGATAAAGGAAAAGTTTTTAAAAAAATAAAAATAAAAATAAAAAATCTGCCAAAACCCTGGGTTATCGGCAAAAATCAAAAAAATTTTAAATCCTAAGAAATTTCGAACGTTTTCCTCCTTTAGCGACCTAGCGCCGGTAGACCGGCTGATCCATTACCGACCGAGGGTAACCTCCGAATTACCCGCTACCTCACTGGGACTTCTCGTCCTCGTCCCCGAGCCCTCCGTCAAGCCTGTGGCTCATTTCAACTTTAGGGGCTGGACGTTACAACGTTAGAAAAAAGAACAGCTTAGAGCGCGAAGCATGAGAACAAGAGCAGAGACAGAGAAGGGAAATCTAAAGTGACATCAAAGAAAGAAGATGTCGTCAGCTGCACCATAAAGGTCGCAACGTGCAATTTAGCAGATAATCTCTATGAGAGCTTACGATCGAGTACGTTCACGTCGATCAGCCGATTTCATCCAAAAAGGCGGATGGTGAAGTATGCTGATATCGGAACTCCCATCGGGGAAGAAGTTAACGCAATCTGATTGGGCGAACGACAAAGTCCCGATAGCGACCGTCCACTCCCAAAAGATAGTAATCATAATGAGGAGGTGCACGCTGAAGCAACGGGGCAGCAAAATCAACTAATATGCATTACAGCGTTTTACCGCGCATCGTGACTGGGGAGTTTGGGCAGGCGCAAAGTGTACCAACCGCTGTGGGAATACGGAGAGGTATAAATAGAAGAATATAGACACGAGGAGTCGAGAAACATTTGGCTTTCAGTCCGAGAGGATGATAAGCTGGCCGGGCACTGAGGGACCATCACGATTCTCAAATTGACAGAGGAATGGTTCGGCAAAACTGAAACGGAAGGTTCGGTCTGGTGGCAGCAACAGATGAAGCAGAATCAGATAGTGTTATGAAAACGGCCACACCTAAGATAAAATACGATTTTTAACAGCAATACGTAACTGAACGAAGAACAACAG
>JASANE010004824.1:0-12544 GCA_030248225.1 Trileptium ribeirensis
GTTAAACCACGCCCACCAGTAATCCTATTTTGCTATTTCGGTTAAAAATCTATTACCGAACGCTTTTTGGTAAACCGTAATCCGGCGCAAAACTGTTTGCGAACACAGAGTTCTGCGATAGTAATCCGGCAAATCTGTGTTCGCGAAAATTCAACGAAAAAACCGAAACTGCATAAAGTTGGGAAACGGGAAACTCGGAAAAATTAGGAATCTGGAAAATGTAGGGAACCGGGAGACTTGGGAGAGTGTGTGGAAAATGCATAAATTTGGGAAACGAGAAGGTGTTGGGAAACTGCATAAAGTTGGGAAACGGGAAAATTGGGAAACTGGAAAATATGGGAAACGGGAAACTTGGGAAACGAGAAAGTGTTTGGAAACTGCATAAAGTAGGAAATCAGGAACTCGGTAAACGGGAAAATTAGGAAACTGGAAAATTTGGAAAACGGGAAAATTTGGAAACTGGAAAATGTGGGAAACAGGAAAGTGTTTGGAGACTGCATAAAGTAGGAAAACGGGAAACTCGAGAAACGGGAAAATTAGGAAACTGGAAAATGTGGGAAACGGAAAACTTGAGAAACGGGAAAATTTGGAAATTTCAAAAATATGGGTAATGGGAAAGTGGAAACTGCATAAAGTTGGAAAACGGTAAACTCGGGAATATTTTAGGAAACTGGAAAATGTAGTGAAACGGGGAACTTGGGAAACTGTTTGGAAAATGCATTAAGTTGGGAAACGGGAAAGTGCTTGGAAGCTGCATAAAGTTGGGAAACGGGAAACTCGGGAAACGGAATTAGGAAACTGTAAAATGTAGGAAACGGGAAATTGGAGAAACGGAAAAATTCGGAAACTGGAAAACGCGGCAAACTGGAAAGTGTTTGGAAACTGCATAAAGTTGAAAAACGGGAAAATTGGGAAACTGAAAAATGCAGGAACGGGAAAGTGTTTGGATACTGCATATAGTTGGGAAATGGGGAAATTAGGAAACTGGAAAATGTGGGAAACGGGAAACTTGAGAACTAATCCAGTTTTCCGTTCCAACTTTTTCTCAATTTCTCAATTCCCGTTTTCCACATTTTCCCGTTTCCTGTTTCACACCTCGTCTTTGTGAAAAATATTGGGGAAACTGGAAAATGTAGGAAACGGGAAACTGGAAAATGTGGAAACGGGAAACTGGAAAATGTGGAAACCGAAAATTAGAAAATATGGAAACGGGAAAATTGGGAAGTAGGAAACTGAAATGTGTGTCTTTTTATACAAGTCACACATACATATAATATAATTTTCCTGCTGGAAACTGGAAGCCCATAAAGGTGACATGGCCTAAGTATTTAGCATGGAATAGTATTATTTAACTAATTTATATTTTATATATATAGTATATGGCCCATTTTTATCTACCCGCATAAGTTCAGAGTTTCCTGAGCAATTTTAGGTAATTGGAGGAATATATTGAGCTCCTGTGGACGAGTGAGAGAATGCTCCAGCTATAAACCGTCTACGTTTTCCGTGCCCGTGCGAAGGTGCTACTGCGCAGAAGTAGGTGGCATTAAGCCCGAACATCAGTGTCTGCTTGTCATCTTTATCACCCTCCGGGAGGACCGCTGCCTGGTTATTGACATATTAAGCTAAAACTCTATCCACCACATACAACTATTAATGTTGGTCCCTTCTTAGCGCACGTTCTGCATTGAAAAGCTAGGGTTTTGTTCCACTCCGATTGCCCTAGACATAAACAAAGATCCGATATAAATAAAAATATATATCGGATCTGTTCTCTTCCGGGTACCGTATCTATTAATATAATTAATCGCAAGCAAATAAAGCGAGCAATTCGTGCCCCTCCGGGTGTCGCAGTAAATCTTGGTGTATTACATATAGAGTTTCTTCTCCTCCTGTCTTTCTGTCTAAGCTAAAAAGACTTTACTACTATTAAAAAGACTACTAACTAACCCTTTCATGCACGAATTAATTTGTGTATCGTGCAATGTTTGACAAACTCAAGCCTGCGACAGGGATCGAACCCAGAACGTGCGTGTGAAACTTGTGTACCCAAACCACCGAGCTATCTGGGAGCTGTTGCTCGGCTCCTTGAGGAACCCCACAACGTGACCGAATAACAATGCATGTTCAAACGTACGACATACGACAAACTCAGTAAACACAAATGCTCGCAATGTGCGTTAGGTTCATTTGGACCTAGCCGGCATGAAAGAGTTAGTTATCCGACAGGTTAATTTTTGTTTAATATTAAATAGGAAGTGTTGGAGTACAGCCTTAGTAAGTAAGAAACGTTCTAACTCAATTGAGTATCAAACCTGGCATTTGTATTTTATAGCAATAGTGCAATGTGTGTTTTAACTATTGAAAAAACCACTTCACTTCGGCTGTGGCTGGGACAGTGTTTGAAATTAATTGAAGTGCTATGGAGGAACTGTACTTAAACATTGTGATTAGGTGTTTCGTAGTACCGTGTGCCATATGCAGATAGCGTGCCCTGTGCTCTACTACTGGCAAAGGTTACGATCTCGCAGCTTTGGGTGATGATAGAGTTCGCAACAGTTTGCCAAACCCAGACCCCACAAAAGAACTTAAGATGTCAAAAAAGGATCACTAAGCTAAGCAGACGGTTTGTCGAAAAGCACGCTAAATTTTTACTGTTAGCTTGCTTTTAATTCTTAACTCCTTGGAACAAGCAGTGGCACTTTTTCCAGCCTCTTCTGGGATTTACAATTTGTAAGGAGCGGGTTTGGCCTAAAATCACACAAGATTTTTAGTTTTAACTTCCTTTTAATTCTTAAGTTTCTAGGACACTCAGCTAGCGGGTTGTTCCGGGATTTTCAATTTTAAGCCCCATCTCCTGTTTTCGATTTTTAATTTTGTTGTAGTTGTTTTATTATTGTAATAATTATTATTAATAATGTAATTATTCCTAAGTTGCATAATCTGATTTATTTTCGTTTTCATAGCTTAGTTTCAGTTTTAATTTTTGAGTTTAGTTGTGGCGTGCTGATATCAGGTAGGTTTTATGCTTTATTAAATTATTAATGCATCATTCACAGAGAAGTGCGTACACGAATTGCACACTGTAAACTATTGCAGTGACCATATTGTATAAAAATAATTTTGCGCTGGTGTTACGTTGACATAAATGTCGTATCATCAATAGCGAAAGCTAAAAATATTGTTGCTACTATAATATTGGATGCTAATGCACTCTTAATAACACATATTAAAAAATTGCTGCCATGATACCATTGGTTTATATGGCACTCTCAATAGCCCAAGGTAGAAATATTGCTGCTACAATAACATTTGCTTTTATTGCACGACAGTTTTATTGCTACATCAAATGTAGCAGCTAGCTGTTATTTTAGCAAAATATAACGTTTTCAAACATTGTTGCAACAATAATTATTTTGCAACCAAGAAACCACAAATGGAATTTATATGTTTATAATGTAGCGACAATACGATTATGCTTGCATATTGCCATAGCAATATCGATCTCTCTGTTTTCGCGACGTTAAAAAATATGGTAGCAGCAAATTCAATGAAGACATATAAACCTTTTTATGCAACGTTATTGACTATTTGACGATGCACCTACCAAGTAATTTTATCCGGGCGAGACACTGATTTAATAAAACGTAGCGTACGTGGTAACTTTATTGAAATATATATATTTCCACTACAATTACTAAAAGTATTGGTACTTCCAAAGATTCCACTCAAAGGGTGGTTAATTATAATCTCATAGCCTACTTTATTTGAATAAATCAATACTGTTAACTAAAAATTTCCCAACTGCCCGCCTATTCCTCGACTACATAGCGATCCACGGCAACGAACTGATCAACGTAACAAACTTTTTATTGTAGGCAAGACGGTTCAATACACTTCTAAACGTAAGATTATAACTGTAATTATAAAGAAATACTAAGAGCTTGTGTTATTACCAAGGCTGTGAATTCTGACTACTGACTATGTAATTTATGCGCGATTATTGTGTAGTTAAGGTCTCATAGGCCCTTGCAGATGGAGATATAAGGATATCGACATTATATTTATGTATCCCAATAAATCTCTCGATCGATCGATTTATCTCAACACCTGCAGTGAAATCGCCTCCAAGGTTAAGTGTAAGTGGGTTCTCTCCTTCTTGTCTTTTCAACAAACGTTTTTGTGATTCTATATATACGTAATTTTCGATAAAACGCAACCTTTTTACTGTTCAAATTCAATAAAAATGAGCTCATGATTTGTCTTTCATCAGTAGACGTATTTAATACATACTATCAAGGGTTTTCGATGACGCTCTTTTCATTGCGATTATCCTTGTGTTTCTATCGTTGCGCGTTTTTGTTACTGGTTTTTTATTATTCTGGCACTAGCTATGTATTTTTGTGCGTCGAATCCATACATATTTTGTTTTATTTTTTTGCCCTAGCTACATATTTTGTTGAAACAGTTGCGTTTTATGAAGTGATTATTACTTTATTTTGTTTTTCGTTTGTTAATAAACTAAACTAAACGCAATTCCATACTAATGTTATCTATTCTTACGTTTCGGTGTTCATGAAGTCGTTCCTAAATGGAACAGTGTCAGTGTCCATAAAAGTGGGTAGTGGGATTGCCCGCAAAGATTCGGATTCCCTAAGCCATATTTATGCCTCCCTCCCGCACCAAAGGTGCTAGGAACCATGGCCAAAAATTGACAAAAATATTGTTGCATTTTACGAGGAAACTGTGGAAAATTAGCAAAAATTGGTAAAAATTTGGAAAAGTTTTATGGAAAATTTGGAAAAACTTTACAACATTGGGAAAAAATTAAGTTTCTCTTTTCAACTCTGAAAAAAATTTTCTGAACCCTGACTTAGCCTCCCACTACCCTGCAATACAATTGATTAACCATAACATTTGAACTTAAAATATTATGTCTAATATCTGATATATATATGAAAAGATAAACTTTTTGATAGGTACTTTATAAATAAATTAGTTACAAAATTCATGATATCCCAAAATGGAATTATACCATGATAGCCCAAATACAAAAATGTTACAAGAGTGGAACACAAATTTAGATATTGTTCGGTAAATGAATCATAAGGGTATGTGGTGCACGACAATAGCGACTAATAGCTATCCATAAGAAAGAGGATATCTATCGCAGCTAGCCGTAACACATTTTTCTCTGATCGTTAGCTATTATAAACGTTTCATTCAGGCAGTCAGCTATTATATACAAATATCTCTTACGGCCAGCAGCTAGATATTTGAAATTCTGATGACCGTTGAGACTTTTGTATTTTACACTGGCTGCAAGAGACAAAAGTCTGAAGTAGCTAGCCATTAGAGACATAAATCTATTATGACTAACTGCTAGAGATACGTACTATTTTATAATACCCAAATACCTTTGTGTGCACAAATTTCAGAATTAAAAACTCACGAAATAATACATGGTTCTAAGCGGCAGTTCATGTGGGACAGTAGAATATAAAAAAATTTGTATATTGGTCACAGATACGATCAATTGACTAGCCTCATTTTCAGTGACCTAAACACCAATATAACAGCAGGTTTATTTAATTGATGCGTTATATTTAACCCCACAAAATCATTCATAGATCAAAGGCATTCCCAAATATTTTTCATATACCGTCACCATGCAGCGGAACAAGTATATAGTCTTGCGCTTTTGAGTAATAAAAGCCATATTATCGCAGCAGCAATAGTTTAGAATGTGGTTTTGACATTGCAATACAAATAAAAGTTACTATAGCAGGTATTAGCTCGTGCTAATGATAGCACTACGTTTAGGACAACACAATGCTATGTCAATATTATTTTCATATAACATGGTCGCAGCAATAGCTTAAAGTGTGCAATCCGTGCACGTACTTCCCTGTGAATGATGCATAATCAGCGGCTTGAACAGCGAAGGTGAATATGATTGTCGAATCTAAGGAACAATTGTTAACTTCTTGCTGGATTTTATTAGCCTTTGACTTGCACGAGGTTGGCAATCGATATAGTTGCTTTGTTACTGGAGAGAGCATAAGGCTTTCCGTTTTTACTTATTAATTGTGGCACAATGTGATACGACATTGCATTAGTAATTGGGTGAACTAAGTACTTTGAAAGTGGTAGTATATTGCAAAATCGATACAGTGAAACAAAAATATTTTAGCTTTAGGCAGTTTTAATGAGGCTAATAACTATTTCCTCTCGCATGCCCAAGCTTTAATATTCTGGGGAACTTAGTACATTGGGGAAGTTCTTTAGTTCCGTGGCCGAGACAGAGGGAAGGCTAGGTTACAAACACCAATTGCTTTGCTAGGTGTAATTGGCCACGAGCCCTCCTGATATAAAAGTGTCGAGTATGACAGTCTTTGTTCCCATTCCGGCGCACTGCTTCTTGCTCGTGACACACTGAGCTTAAAAATTATCTGGGGAACATACAACTACCAGTGTTTGTTCTCATTCAGGCGTACCTCCCGCCTAGTAATATTGGTGTTTCTTCATGCTCGGCGGCCGTACTCTACAAGCCAAATAACCAATAATATAATAAGAATGAATAAGGTTTCTTCACAGTGAGCGCTTTATCTATCAATAGTGTCAACCATAAATATGGTGTTGCTTCCCTGGGCTCTCCGTTCGCTGAAAATTTTGCCAGGGGGCATGAACCGGGGCACCTGTTCTGAACCAGGGGGAACTAAAAAATGCCAGGAGCCCCGCCACCCCCCACCCAAATTTGGAGAGCCCTGACATCCCATTCAGCGCCCTATCTAATTATATAGTATATATAATAGCAAATAAATTAAACTTTAGGTATAATGGTTTTAGTTAATCCCAAAAATATATTAAATATTGAAATCAACAATCGTTAGAGTTTTGACGTCTTAATTTACCAGCGGAAGTGTATTATGTTATTTCTCGAATAAGTTTAACACTGTGTTTAATTCGGTCTTTCCCGTGCAACGCATCGAGTGATGGTACAAAATAAAGTAGCTGGTGTTAGTCGTAAAGAACACAGACAATCGCGTGCCAGTTTTGTAAATCCCCACTGGCATACTAGTGGCCACATCCACGGACCCATTATACTTCGGTAACGAATTGCCAAAGCTTTAGTAGCCGTTACAAATTACTTCATCCCCAGACCCACAAAAATATTCTAAAGTAACAGTTGTCATAATTGTGAGGAAATTCATAGGCTAAGCATCAAAATTGCCTAAAAACTTGTTAAAATTTTAGTATTTGTTTTAGTTTTGTAGTTGACGCAGCTAATCTATTCTAAACTCATAATTAAATTGAAAACTATTGAAGCCTCCATCCATGTAGTTGGTTCGCTTTTTTGTTTCTGTCGGGTATTTCCCAGGCTATTCTAAGGGTTCCCGTGTCCAATACCGTCCAAAGGCACCAATTTTGTTCCAAACCTCCCTGGAGACCAAAACTTTGGGTTTGACAAAAATTCTTTAAATACACCCTCCCCTTCTCAACCTATTTTCTTCCTTGTTTTCTACCTTATTTCATTATAATTTGCATAAAATTCCATAATTTTACTTAATAGCTAATCCTATATTGAGTTTTGATTTTGTTTCAATTTTTGTTGTGCACACAAATACTCGTCTACGAGTAATGATTAAATTTGTTCCGGCTTAACAGGGCAGTTAGCTAACAGCTAACCTCGAGCTTTTATATTTTATGTCACTTACAAACGAGCATATGGGGTAAAGTTTTTCTAGATATGTCACCTCTGGTGTTCCTCAAGGTAGTATTCTTGGTCCAGTGTTATTTGTTAGCTTTATAAACGATGTTTGCTATATTATGCATGAATGTGTTTCTTGCAAATTATTCGCCGATGACTTAAATTGTATTGTTAATAATAATTTCGAAAATATGAGCTTCAATTTGCTCAATGCTATTAAATCATGGTTTTATGCTTGGCAATTGCAAATCTCTTTTCCTAAAATTGTTTGCCTTCGTCTCGGTCGTCAAAACAACCCATTCGTATACCCTGTTGACGGTAATTTTTTGGCCTTCAATACTTGATATGGGAGTTGTAACGCAGTCTGATTTTATGTTTTACGAACATTGTGACGTAATATGCCGTAAAGCCTATAATGTTATCAACACAGTTTTCCGTTGTTTTACTTGTAGTGATAAAAATAGTTTTATACGTGCTTATAAGAGTTTCGTTCTATCTATATTATAGTATATACTGTTTCCCAGTTTGGTCCCAACACTCCTTAGCACTAGTAGATAAAATCAAACATGTTCAACGTTACTTTGCTCGCCGCGTGCTTGCCTATTTGTGCCACCCTGCGATGTCATATGCTGAACGTATGTTGTCTTTAAAGCTTGATCTGCTTGAATTCGTGTTTATTGTGAACTTACACTATGTTACATTATTGTTCACAACGATATCGATATACCACGTGAACTGTTTGTTAATATATGTCATTTGCCAACATGTGGAAATTCCCTTCGCATTGCTCTGTCGCATTCTAATACCGTCACTCTCCGCTTTAATTTTTTTCACTAATTTCCTTTCATTTAGAATAGTTTATTTGAGTCTGTAGAAGGTAAACCATTGGTTCGAGCTGCTAATTTAAAGTTATTCCGGTCTAGATTGGGGAAAGTTAACTTGCATAAATTTTTTATAATACGATTGCTTTCTAGGACTGGAGTAAGTGGGTTTGCCCCTTCTAAATCCTTTTTAACAAAGCGGTATATATATGTTAAAAATACTTAGTGGATTAACTAACATTCACAACATACCTCGGTCTGAATATTTTCTAAAATGACTTATTTTGTTCATTATCTCTTTAAAATTGTCCTATAACAACCTAAATTCACCTTTGAACCAGGTAGCTCCGCGCGAGAAGTATCTTGCAAGCTTCTGCCTGGATAACTGTGAAATGAAGACGCGGTTGAAACTCGGATTGGATACTTTGAACGACGAAAGTTTTCTTCACACTGAAACAGCGTGCCTGACGACGCAGGCTATAACTCTGTTAGGCATCCAGACGAATGAAGCCTCAACTTGAAAGTAGCAATATTAGGGGCTTCCATGACCGCAGCTGTCAGATTGTTCCAACTATTAACAACACGGTATGCAAACGAATAGCGGGCACAGTCTAATATTGGATGTATACGATGGCGTAATTTGTAAGCGTGTCCTCGAAGACGATCGTCACTTGCAGTTTGGAACCATGTTGTGACAGAAAAGTCAATGTTCCCGGGGATAGAGTTATAAAGCAATATATGTTAGATCAGCGCGATGTCTCCGGATTGCTAGTGTTTGTGAGCCAAGAGCGCGCAACCGTTCCTCGCATTGTAAATTACCAAGAGCTGGTACGAATTTGGTAGCACGACGTTGGACACTTTCTATCAGTTTTATGTCATCAGCATATTCTAGTTTCGAGCGAATGAGTGAGCGATACAGCATTAGAAAAATGTGTTTGTTCAGCGACTTGAAGGAACGTCTAATACACCACAAAACATATTCCACCCGTTTAACCACGTCAGAGCAACGATCTGATGACTTGAGGTCCGATGAAATTATAACCTAAGATCTTTTTCAGATGAAGAGCTGAGAATAATATCCCCACCAAGAACATAATTGTGACAAGGATTATTACGGTCGAAGTGCAAACAAGCAGTTTTATGAACGCTAAACGACATACACCAAGTGGATGACCTTGCCCAGAAAGAGTCGATGTCTTGCTGCAGCTCTACTATGTCAAAATTGGTGAGCGAGCTGTGTGAATGTATGCGACCGAATCGGATAAATCTTATGCTGATTTCAAATGTGGCATTATATTTTTACTATATCCTGTCGATCGTGACATTATTTCTAATTTTGTTAAATTTTTAGATTTTTCACTAGCTATATATATATGTAATTTTGGTTTTGATAGTTTGTTCTACACTAGCTATGTAATTTTTGTATTGTTTGTAAATTTCACCGTTGGATACTTGTTAAGTTGTTAATTAAATTAATTGAAATGAATTAAAAGATGGTGTTGTTTAAATTAATTTTAGTCTAAATTGCTTACGTAGCTACCATAATTTGGTAGCCTCAGTTATCTGCCTCGGCTTTGAATTTTTTCGTACCAGCTTTATGGTTTTGATGACTGAAAAGTATTTTATCACGTTTTCGGCTTCGACAGCGTTTGGCATAAAGAATTACGCGTGGCATAAGCACTGTTACGGATTGAAAGAGTGGTGCTCAAAGTTTTCCGATTTATATTTTCCGGTTAAAGAATTAACCTATCAGTGGCTGAGAACATCACACATGGGTATTTTTAAAAAATACTTAGCCTTAACTTAGTAATATTATACTCTCAATTAAAAACCATATGGTAAATAAGTAATAGTATTGTTGATAGCGTGTTAGTTTCATAGCAGTTAATATTTCACAAAATTGGCCTCAAGCGTTGAGTAAGAAACACCAGGACGAGCAGGTTAGGGGTTCAGAGGTAGTAGCATTACTTGTTAAGTGTATCAGCCATCCGGGGTAGCTTAACAAGTGGTGTTAATCTTGAGTAGACTGGGTGAGTATGGGACGAGTATGCGGCTACTCCATCGAGCTACGCGTAGATTCCAATTACTAATTTCGGTCAGCCATCCGGGGACAGCTATATTAATATAACGGCATTAGTAGTTTAATTCTAAGGAATTAGGGTCAGGTACTTAAATAACCCTGCTGTTTGGTCAGATATCCGGGGACCAGGTGTATGAACTCATAAGAGCTATAACTAAAGTATCAGTTAACCTAACTCTTAATCACTAGCATCGAAGTTAATGCGGTGGTCAGCCATCCGGGGGCTGCCGATTAAATAAGGTCAGTACTTAGCGTAATTCTAAGGACTTAAACCCAGGTATATAACAAACAAAATTTTATTGGGTGTTGATCACTGATATATTTTATAAATACATGCCAAAATTGAAACTAAATATTGTTATTCTTGTTACAACAAATAAACACCATTGCGTGAACCAATAGAGACTAATCATTTAGGTTTGCCCTCTTATAGCTGACTATATGTGTCGTTCATAATGTAAAAAAGAGTTATGTAAACCTGTTCAAGTAAGTCTTGGAATTGTTTAGCGCTTGGAGCGTTCACAAGATTTTTGTTACCTACAGATTCTGGGACCGAATTCTACGCATTAACCCTTATGGCATGTGAGTGTTTTAATGTGTTAGTCTTAAATTTCATGTTAACAAGCTTTTTGGCATGGTCTCTAGTCGTTACAGCGAACACATGAAATATATCACGACAAATGTCGATTTCATTATGAAGTATTTTATATACCGTTATTAGCTCAAACTAGCCGTTCAAGGTTAAGTTTCTTAATCATTTCAGCATAATCTATATGATGCCACAAAATGTCGCGTAAAATGGCGTTGTTCCCGTTCGATCATATCAATATCTCCGAGAGAACGTGGCGACCAAACCGGACACGCATATTCTAATACTGGTCTCACGTACGAAATGTATGCGCGAATCATAACAGAGCAGTCTGTTGTCGTGAAACAGCGGAATAATTTATTTTTGATGCGATATGCTTTAGCTGAAATCACCCTGCAATGAGATGTGCTTTGTAACAGATCCTTACGGATCGTTACGAGGTGGATAATCCTGACCACAGCCTAATGGCCAACTTTTATCGAAAATCTATAATCTTGACCACATAGCAATGGTCAACTTTTACGAAAATCTTGACCA
Organism: Trileptium ribeirensis; assembly: GCA_030248225.1. Taxonomy (NCBI): domain Eukaryota; kingdom Metazoa; phylum Nematoda; class Enoplea; order Enoplida; family Thoracostomopsidae; genus Trileptium; species Trileptium ribeirensis. The sequence continues at coordinate 11,739 of JASANE010004824.1, forward strand.
CACGATAATGGTCAACATTTAAAATAAATCTGACCACACCCAATGGTTAACATTTTTTCGAACAAAAATAAATCTGACCACACGACAATGGTCAACATTTAAAATAAATCTGACCATACCCAATGGTTAACATTTTTTCGAACAAAAATAAATCTGACCACAGTGCCATGGTCAACATTTTTTTCGACCACCAATAATTAGGTCCACAGTATAATGGACAACATTTTTCCGAATACAAAAAATCCCGTCCACAGCGTAATGGACAACATTTTTCCGAATACAAAAAAATCCCGTCCACAGTGTAATGGACAACATTTATTCGACTACAAAAAATCCCGACCATAGCGTAATGGTCAACATTTAATCGAGTTCCCCAATAATCATGACCACGTGTACAGTGGTCAACTTTTCCGAATTCTGTCACCAGTTTCTCCCCAACCCGGAACACCCGACAGGAATAGCCCAAAAGGGTACGGAACCCACCCTTGCCTTATGATACGTACATTTATGTAAGCAGAACCAATTAACCTCCTCTGAACGCAAACAAATACGTAAATTGAGCCTCTCCATATATACCCGTCGACCATAAAACCCTGTTGTCACCTCATAGAAGATCGCCTAACTGGCACAAATCCTGAACCGCAGTATATACGTAAATTAGCAATCGAAATAACCCGCAAGAGCAATAAGGTTATGTAAGCACATAATTACGATCGATCGGAAATCATCGGATATATACGTAGAAAAGTGGAACAGGATCAAAATCAAGGTATATACGTACGTAATTGGAACAAACTCAATCGCAC
>JASANE010004825.1:0-68344 GCA_030248225.1 Trileptium ribeirensis
AATCGATGAACTCCGACTCTGCAGACCTAATAGGTAAATTATCTATTTGTTCTGGAATGCCGCTCGAGAATTGATCAGGGATAACAGGCCGTGCCGCCTCAGATTCCTGAAGCCATTTCGGACCATGCCACCACTCCGAATTGGCCAACAGATGGTCGAGCCGACAACCGCGACTGGCGCAATCGGCAGGGTTATCGGAAGAACGAACATAGCGGAAACTCAAATCGAGTTCTTTGTCAACATCAATTATTTCTTTAACACGGCCCTTAACAAATTTTGTGACAACTCCACCGCGGGCAATCCAGTGCAGAGGCGCACTGGGAATAGGTCCAGATAAAATGCTGGAAACGACATAGCTTTAGTTGCTTAGAAATAAAACGAATCAATCGGCATCCTATAACCACACCCATTAATTCCAACTGTGGAATGGTTAAGTCCCCAGCGGTCGTTCGTGTTTTAAGCGGAGCTACCTTCGTCTTGCTAAAAATAAGATGGGGACGACTGCATGAACTAGCCTTCATGTAAATCACAGCAGCATAACTCTTCATTGATGCATCGCAAAAGCAATGAAGGCTTGCTACAAGAATACTAAAGTGGACCAACAACACGCCTTATGCGATGAGACGAGATGGACTGCATATCGGATCCCACCTTCGTCCACTCATGTAACATTTCGTCCAGGAGCAAATCGTCCCAGTTCAGTTTTTGCAGCCATGTTTGCTGAATAAGCTGCTTTCCAAGAATCGTAATGGGACTAAAAAACCCACAAGGATCATAGACGTTGGCAACAAAATTGAACTAATTGTCTTTTTGTAGATACAGATACGGATGTATGGTCAAAGCTAATAATCGGACACGAAATCGAGTCTTCGACTGTATCCCAGCTCAGACCTAAAACCGATGTGGTAGTACCGCCCTTGCCACGGTCCTCTACTGCTAAAAAATCTTTCAACTCCAAACTGTTAGTATACCATTGCCTCAGGTTCATTGAAGCTTCAGCTACAATTGTCTTTGCTGACTGGTAATATAATTTACCTGATTCAGTGTCTGGAAGACTGACAACAACATTATCGATATACAAATTTTCGCTCACCAGCTTCGACGTAGAATCTTTGTACAGCGAAAAATGGTGTAACAGACAAGCAGCCAGCAGAAAAGCACTACAAACTAATCCAAATGGAACGCGGGTGAAACGATAGACAAGTAAATTGTTTCCAATTGCTGGTTTTCGCCAGTCCTTGACCCAGAAGCATCGAAGAAGATCGCGTTCAGATACTTGGAGTCCCACATTTAAAAATGCCTTCTCGACGTCGCTGACTACGGCAACAGATTGAAGGCGAAACCGAATTAGCAATCCCATTAAATCAGCCAGAAACAAAGGCCCACTGTAGAGGGTATCATTCAAACTGGGGGCTCCATTTTTTCCCCGTGCCGAAGCATCGTAAACGATACGCAATGGTGTCGTCAGACTTCCAGGCTTTAGGACACAATGGTGTGGCAAATAGTGAACTTGGCCCGTAGGCGTCAGTGGAGCAATTTCAATAATCTCCCTTCTTAGTTGGTCTGTAATAATATCGTGATACTTCTGCAACATGTCAGAAGTCGGCGAGAGCCGGCGAAGCAATGAACGCAGTCTACCCAAAGCAAGCTCTCGATTCTGGGGAAGGTCGCACGCATTATCTTTACGAGGAAACTGTACGTAATAGCGACCACCTTCAAACACACGTGTAGCATTGACCTGCCGCAGTGCAACTACGTCCGCTTGTGACTGCTGTTCCGCCTTGATTCCTAAATCCTCAAGGCGCCAAAATTTTTCAAGATTGAAATCCTTATCAACAATAGAAGGAATCGAACCCAGCAATAGTGTAGACCCGATAGCAGGGTGTTCAGATGATATGTGGGTGCCTGCAGTAATATACCCAAGCCTTGATGACAACAAAATTAAACCTCCAGATAGACGAATCTGCTCCGACGTAACAAAATCGTAGTAAAGGTCACCACCGATTGTAGAAAAACATCAGATGTGTAGGCTTCGAGGAGCAGCAACCGGTGGTTCAGCAAGGCGAACCTGGGAAAGAATTGGGTAATCAGACGAACGAAGTGGAGGACAAAATATGGGACAAGTGATAAATTCAGTTACATTTGCTGTAACTTCGATTGTATTGCCATCAACATCAAAAACTGCAAACTGCACGACATCGTACATCCGCGAGCTTCGCTTTTTATCCTCGAAAACGCCTAGTGACATGGCTTCCTTTCCAACCCTTTTAGCATCGAGCTTAGCGGCAGCCTCCGTTGTAATATACGACCGAAATCCAGCCGTATCGAACAGGAACCGCAGTAGCACGGGTGACTGTCGTCAAACCATGACACCGGGCCAACGCAGTCTGCATATTGGTGACAGTGGAACCGCCTTGACCTGTACCATGAACGGTGTTGTTACTAGCGGAGACGACGGGAATCGCCTTCGGACTCATCGCTACGGCGAGGGTTGTGGTAGTAGCCTTAGATGCAGTATTAGCACCGGTACTCACCCTTGTTGCGGACTCGAACAATGAAAAGCAAAGACTCGAGTGATGACCCTTACGCCCGCAATGAGTACACGAACCCGTACTGCGACAGGAACGAACTTCATGGCCTTCCGAAAGGCAGTTCAGACAAGCGCGCCCTAGCTTCTGCCTACGAGAATTGTAGTCGGGATACTGCTGACACTGATCAGATTTGTGCATAGAACTACTACAATATTTACATAGGCGAATATCGGATCTTGATCTGTTTTTGTTAATGCTCAATTGTGATATAGATGTAGAAAATTTAGAAATTTGCTTGTTCTTACGTGTTACTTTGTCTTCCGCTACCCCGCCATTGTTAGATTTATCACCATTAGTTTTACCATGACTATGAACAAACTGTCTCTCGCTCATGTCACGTGCACGAATTTCTTGCCGCAACAAACCGCGCAGCTTTGAGAGCGACCACGCATCGTTACCATTCTGCCTATGTAACTCCTGTTTGACGTGTAAAGGTAATTTCGATAAAATAATGGGAGTGAAAACAAGCCCATATTGGTCTTCGCTTAGCCCAAGACCAGCGAGACTGCGGATATGTTTCTCGCTTTCGTCATAAATTCGCTGCAACTGGTGAACATTATGCGAAGCAGGCGGTTGTTCAATAAGTTCAGTGAGGTGCGAAAAAATTGCGAGCTGGGGGTCACCAAATCGGTCCCCCAATACAGTTTTAATAGCTTCGTAATTTGCGGCGGTTAGTGTATAGCCTTCACATAAACGCAGAGCATCGCCTTCTAAGAATCCCTTAAGATACTTAAATTTGTCTATTTCCGCTAAAGTCGGATGTTTATCAATTGTATTTGTGAAGCTATCCCAAAATTCTTTCCATTTGATAGGGCTACCATCATACTTTGCAATCTCAAGTGTAGGTAGCTTAATATTTGGTACAGTGGACACAGGAGGTGTAACGAGTGCAGTCGTCGAATTATGACTAACAGTGGGGTTATTATAATTCTCAATGCGTATGTTAAGCGTAGCGATAATATCAAGAAAAGATTCGTCATAGTTGACCACAGAATCGATTTCAGAATCGATAGCTTTCTCCTCCGTAAGTCCTTCCAAAATAGCATCGTTGAAACTATCTATTTTTAGTTTATACGCAAGCAACTTAGACAAAACAGTACGTAATTGATCGATAGTAGCTTGATCAGAGTACTCTTGCAATTTATCGTATTCTTTGGTAACATGAGCTTTATAAGCGTTCCGTTGCTTTAGCAGTTTGGACATACTGTAACATACACTTACTATAGAGAAGAGAATCCGTAGACAAATCGATATAGAAATCGGAGTACCGACTACCGGATAAGTTCCGAATAAAACCGTCGAAGATGCAGTACAGTAAAATCTACTGTAGCGAAGTAGCAGCAGCACCTACAAAAGGTACCAACGCAAAGTCACGTTGAAGTAGTGTGACAAAACGTGAAACAAAATTCCGTTACAAAGCAGTCCGAAATTACGATGAACGAAGGACCATTTCGCGTAACCTTTTCAATAAAACAAAAACAAAGAACAAACAACCACAAGTCTCTAATCTTATAGCGACTATATGCAAATCATCATCACTGTCAATAGCTAGCCAGTCTTCACTTTGTGACAAATACTATTTATATAATCGTGTTTTTCCCCAAATTGACTATATGAAGTGCATTTACAAATCGTTGAAGTGTATTACAAGTGGTCTTAAGACATCTAGAGGATATCTAAAGAACAACGTCATCAGAGTAACCGACACACAGAACCCGATTATCATTAAGTCTGGTAATGTCATTTACTACGATATATCTGAGCACAAGAGAAACAACTCCTTTCTGGGTAAATTCCCTAGCGGCTCTGACTGATCTCCTGGCTTGTTTTTTTTGTTATAACCAGTCTTATGCTCAACAACCTATGTATCCACATTGCGATGATTTTTGGAACGCTAAATTCATTTATGCTTTTTAAAAGGAACTCCAATTTTGTGCAGTCAAAATCTCCTGAGATATGTAGCAATACTGTATAAACAAATTTTTTTCTGAAAACATTTCCTGCGCAATCCATGCCACATTAGACTGAAGTACAGAAATATTACTTCTTACTTCACGATAGGTGTCTTGATTGTTGTGTAATTTAAGCCTTGCTTAGAATGCTATATATTGTATCATCAGCCTGCAATATTTCAGGAGTTTTCAATAGAAAAGATGACAAGTTGATAGGTCTAAATTCCGTAGGCTCAGTGTTATAGTTTTTACTCGTTTGGGGATGAACACAATTTTAGCCTGTCTTCATAGGACAGGTATATGATTAAGTCCTATGTTGGCTTTGAAAATCCATTCTATGAACAAAAGCAACACTGGGCATCCTGATATCAAGAAAACTGCAACAGTACCACCGATTAGCAAAATTTCTGGAGCGAATTTTACGCAAGATTAGTTTAATTAATTTTTGTTCCTAGTGTGAAATTTTTATATGTGCCAGTTCGTTGATGACCAAATTCGGTAAAGGTGTGTGTGAAAATCATAATCTAAACCTTACAAAATACTATAACCAAAATGATGACAAGGAACTGTACGTGCTGATTTTAAATATTTTCCTAAGAAAGCATTTTTTAACATCGTTCGGCTCAATACCAATTGCTTAACTCCAAACTCGACTCAGGGAGCCATGTAAAAGTAATCTCCGGGAGTAACGCATTTGATTGGTGTAATCTCCGCGAGTGATTTCGGCAAAGGTAAGGAATTTTGGCGCTGTTTGGGCTGAGGGGGAAAATCAGCACATGGTTGCACGCCGCTGAAATTGGTACCAATCGACTCAGCTCGACGAGCTGAGTTCAAAAATACCGCATACGACCATTTTCCGAAAAAATTTTTTTTCATTTTTTTGTTTTTACCCAATGGTCCCACCTGTGAAATGTCACCTGAAAATTTTGAAAAAAAATTTTTTTGCAAAATAGACGTGGTGCACCTAGATCGATCCAGCATTACAGGAGAAACTTAATGGTACCATTCATATCGATATATCTGGCCTCCCTCTGAAGTTATGCGCAAGAACAGTTAACCACTTCGGAAGTAACCCTTTGGGAACGCTCGATTGATCGATTGATGATTTATTTTCCATTTTTTTATATTTTACAGTATAATATTAAGCTATGGCAGCACGTGGCAGACCTCAAAATACTAGATTTAACATTTCACCCCTTAATACTATACTTCCTGAACCTGATATTAACACTTTGCGCATGACCTATAACCAAATGGTGCGTAGAACAAGTAAATATGAAGATACTATTGTTCTGCTTGCCCAATGGAGACTTATCGCCAACAACCAATAATGTACATGTGGCGACGCGATGCAATTGGCTGCGCTTAATGACCTTGTGCGCATTGACAAGTACGAATGGCGCTGCAAAATTGCCGAGCCAAATTATCTATTCGAAGCGGCTCATTTTTGCCGGTCACCGGATCACATTGGAAACGGCACTCGTGATCATTTTCGGCTACATCAATAACTTGTCGTCAAACTTCATTCGCTTGCAAACGGAGGTCGCCACAGATACCATTACGAACTGGTACAACTACTGTAGGATGTCACTGTGGCTTACGACTGTGATCTGGCAAAACAGCATGTTGGGTGGCCCCGGTATCGATGTAGAAGTTGACGAGTGGAAGTTTTTTCGACAAAAATACAGCCGCGGCATGCCACGTCGTCAGCATGGCTGGGTGGTGGGCATGATTGAACGACAAACGGGCAAGTGTCTTTTCCACGTCCCCAATCGCACCATTAACGCAATCATGCCTCTAATATTTCAGCATATCCGGCCGGGAAAACGCATCATCACCGACAGCTTCCAGACCTACATCCAAAGACTGCGCCGCATACCTAGCCCCCAGCAATATACTCGCGCCACGCTCAACCACTATAACCGCCAATTCCTTAATCCCAACAAATCCGACGCCCCAGGGAGTAAGCGGAATTCCGGTTCCGGTTCCGGCCAAAATCGTGTTCCGGTTGCGGTTCCGGCAGAGGGCAAAAACTACACCGGAACCGGAATTCCGGTTTAAAAAGTTTGTTTGAAATTTTCCACGTTTTTTGCTTCATCTGTGATACAAACATATGTAATATATATTATACAATGATCAAGCTCCAATACAACCAAGCAAAAGAAAAGATTAACTAAGCAATTTGCCGTTTGAAACGTAAGTAGGGCACATAATTTCAGGAATTTTTCATAATAACTTGCAGGAGTTTGTTAGATCAAAGCCAGGATGCTTGTAGCAGCTATTTTACACATCCAGAAGTCTGTGGGATACGTTTGAATTAAACCGGTCCAACTCGGTAACAGAGTATGGCTTACGCAGAAGTACTTAGGGTATGCTTGGCTAACAAAAATTGCATCAAGCACCCGCCAGTGCGCTTGTAAACTTGGTAAATCAATCTAAATTGAAGTAAACTAACGTTATCTGCAATGCAGCTAGAAACTGCTTTCCTGGCAAAGAACTGTATTTATTGAAACTGTGCGAGCACACAGTGTGTCTCATTTGTAGCATTCTGATTAGAAAGTTATCATCATTATCATCTAACTTACGGGCACTGTTTGTCCAACGCTAGCCTAAACAGTGTACCTGATCAGAAAACTACTTTCTATCTATTATTTTCTCTTAGAATCATATACACTAATAATTTCAAGTTTCCTACAGAAGAACATGTAACAAACGTATGTGTAGTAAAGGATAGTAGCTGGAGACAGAGCGAAAGTGTGTATTCTACGCTCCAAGCTTTGTAAGCACATTCGATTTGACGCAGTATACGCAATGGTGTATAGTGGAAGACATTTTTTGCTCTGAATGTCCAAAAACCGACGTATTTGATCGATAAATAAACATTATTAGCTTCCTCAGTCTCTTTAAAGTTTCAGAAAGGCAATAATACAATCGCAATACATTAAGTTTAATGTAAAAGTTATTTTTAATGCATTTTAAATCCACTATACCTTCATTTCTTCCATCGTCTGTTTTACTATATATAAATTTCGAAGACCAGGTTCCGGATCCGGTTTAAATGGACGGTTCCGGTTGCTGGTTCCGGTTCCGGTAAACTTAGGTTCCGGTTATTCCCTGCGACGCCCATACGCAAAACATTGATGGTCTCTGGGGAAATCTGAAAACCTTCATTCGGCGACGCCAAGGTGTTCCTCATAGCCTATTCCAGCGAACCCTTATTGAATTTCAATGGCGATGACAATTCGCTGAAAATATAGTCGGTCAACTCATTGCCCAAATCGGAAACATGTATCGTGTCTAGAGGTTAGTTCCAATGTCTGTAATGCCTTTTCTTATAGAGTTCTAAATTAAGCCTAACAAAATAAGCCTAAGCCTTAGACTTAGACTAAGCCGGGCGGCTGCCGCCCCCCGGACCCCCCGCACTAAGCCGCTGCTCCGGCTAACTGCCACGGTTTTGGGTGCACAGTACTGGCGTTTCCTTGCCTGCCTTGGCCGATGCAGTATTTCCGGATACCCTAACCTAAGCATCAAGCTTACCCTAAAACTGAGCCCAGTCTAGACCTAATTTCCAAACATCAAAATATCCATTTTTCGCTTGCATTCCCGATATCGGGACCCATATCTTCTTGATCGTCACACCACATGAATCGACGTATAGCCCATTGTATTTTCTATATCATATCCAGATTTGAGCCCAATCGGTCAATCCAATCCAAAGTTATGTCCAAAAAGGTCAAAAAAAAACAAAATCCATATTTCTAAAAAAATTCGACCCCTGAAATTGGGCACCTCTCCTGAACCCCCTTGATGAGCTAGAGCCCTGAAACCTTTTCCATTGGAAAGAGCAGGAAAAACTGTTCCATGGGGGTTAGGGGGGTGACGATCTTAAGCGGAGCTTTAGGAAAAAAATATGCCAAAAAAGCCTCTATACCTCAAAAAATCGAAATATAAGAACAATAATTGGGCATAATCAGGAGGTTATACCTGAAAAGGGGCGACCCTGATCTCGAAGAGATCTCTTTTGGGGGTGAGAGATGATTGAGGGTCCAGAGACTATGCGGGCTATACTGAAAAGATGGCGGGCCCCTTCTCTGATTTTTCCCCATCAGTGCAATCAGGGCCGGAATTTTCCTATAGGTCACCAGAGAACAGTATAATCGTTCGAACTCCGCGCTGTCGAAGTCAAACTGAGTCGCTGATCAGACTGTTGGTTTCTTTTACTCCTCTCTCCAGCCAATCGGAGGTCGTTGAATTAAGTCGGGGTTTGTCCTTCTTTAGTTTAGCTAAGTAAATTTTTAAATTGGGTCTGCTACCGTAAACTGGTGGCGGTCCCAAACCAAAAGAAATTACTGATATTTCTTGGGATTAAAGATAATTGAAACAATTGACAATTTTGATGAGTGTAGTCTGCGGCGGCCCAAATTTTGTCATCCCATCCCTGGTCCCCTTCTTGTCAGCAAAATCGGAAATTTTTCGTCGATTTGTCCCAATTTTCTAGACACTTAAATCCCCTTAATTTTTATGTCCCCAAATCCTAATTTTACCCAAGCTTTTTCCCGAATTTAATCCCCAAATTATATAATAATTAATATTTAATTATTGATATTACTGTTCCTCAAAATGACAAAGTACGAAGTACGCGTTTTTTCACCTGCCGTCATATGTTCTTTTGTAGCCATTGTAACAAGATTGTATAATCAGGTACAAATTGCGGCTCAGGAATGGTAAGGTATCTCAAAATACCTCGCCACACTCGGTCGGTCGTATATATACATAAAATAACGATCCATTACAATATTTTCGTAATACTCGACTAAACTTAGCATGCGCCAAATGACTATCTTATTTTGTAGAACTCGATGTCGAATCCACATTCATTGTTATGGAACAATTAAGAACGGGTATTCGATTCACTGCTAGCATTGAATTTGTTTATTGAAATCAACCAATACCTGTTCCATGACAATTGGTGCGATTCAATTAGGATTCGCCTCAGTTCGCGGACAAATTCAATGTAAAGTCGGCGTAATAAACGAAGTGGTCCTGTAGTTTATCGTTTATTGTTCGCGAACATAGCCGTTTTCCATTCAAGATCAATAAAATTTCGTTCAAAAACAATTATGATGTCCGCGAACATAGTATAGTTATAATTTTTGCTTGGATAGGCAGACTTCGGTACCGTAATTTTTTCTAAATAACAAAATAGGATAATCGGTGGGCGCAGATTAAGTTTACTAGCGCGCATAATCAATACAATATGCTTCAAAATATGATATACCGAACAAGGACAGTGAGTTGGGACCGATAAGATACCGCGAGCAGGAAGTAACCGGAATTCCTGTTCCGGCGAAAATCGTGTTCCGGTTGCGGTTCCGGCAAAGGGCAAAAACCATACCGGAACCGGAATTCCGATTTAAAAATTTTGTTTGAAATTTTCCACGTTTTTTGCTTTATCCTGTAATCCAAACATACGTAATATATATTATACAATGATCAAGCTCCAATACAACCACGCAAAAGAAAAGATTAACTAACCAATTTGCCGTGTGAAACATAAGTAGGGCACATAATTTGAGCAGAAATTTTTCATAATAGCCTGCAGGAGTTTGTTAAATCAAAGCCAGGTCGATGCTTGTAGCAGCTATTTTGCACATCCAGAAGTCTGTGGGATACGTTTGAATTAAACCGGTCCAACTCGGTAACAAAGTATGGCTTACGCAGAAGTACTTAGGGTATGCTTGGCTAACATAAATTGCGTCAAGCACCCGCCAGTGCGGTTGTAAACTTGGGAAATCAGTCTGAATTGAAGTAAACTAACGTTATCTGCAACGCAGCTAGAAACTGCTTTCTTTGCAATGAAATGTATTTATTGAAACTGTGCGAGCAGCATCACAGTGTGTCTCATTTATAGCATTCTGATTAGAAAGTTATCATCATTATGATCTAACTGACGGGCACTGTTTGTCCAACGCTAGCCTAAACAGTGTCTCTGACCACTGATCAGAAAATTACCTTCTATCTATTATTTTCTCTTAGAATCATATAAACCAATAATTTTAAGTTTCCTACAGAAGAACATGCAACAAACGTATGTGTAGTAAAGGGAGGCGACTGGAGACAGAGCGAAAGTGTGTATTCTACGCTCCAAGCTTTGTAATCACATTCGATTTGACGCAGTATTCGCAATGGTGTATAGTGGAAGACATTTTTTGCTCAGAATGTCCAAAAACCGACATATTTCATCGATAAATAAACATTATTAGCTTCCTCAGTCTCTTTAAAGTTTCAGAAAGGCAATAATACCGTCGCAATACATTAAGTTTAATGTAAAAGTTATTTTTAATGTATTTTAAATCCACTATACCTTCATTTCTTCCATCATCTGTTTTACTACATATAAATTTCGAAGACCAGGTTCCGGTTCCGGATCCAGTTTAAATGAACGGTTCCGGATCCGGTTTAAATGGACGGTTCCGATTGCTGGTTCCGGTTCCGGTAAATTTCGGTTCTGGTTATTCCCTGGTAATAGCTCATACAATGATAACAATGGGTCATACAATTATAGCTTGGCTACATGATAGTAAACATGAATAATGCCATATTCATCATTGTCACAAGTGCTGGATCAGGTTATGCTCGGTCACATACGCACACACAGATTTTGATTAAGTCTATTGATTCTGACTCTAATTCCCATAACGAACATAGTATCAGGTTTCAATAATGTTACGTGCTCGATATGCTGTAGCGTTAATTGAATGGATCTGTTACACTACAATGGTCCTTCTTTATGAGAAGTTTAAAACCTATATATATTTGTTAAATTCATTTATTTTTGCTAATGAGGAACTGATGTTTTAGAGAATGCTAACCATGGTCACGATTGCCACATGACTATATTTACAATAATTATGTTGGATTGTTTGGAACGGGGCCTGGTTTGGACCGTACGATTCTTTTTATTAACATCTGCCATTAAGCTTGCGCTGATTCACGTTTTCGTTCACTGTGACGATTCATGTCCTCGTCAGTGCGAATGCCTTGGTGCAATTATCGATTGTCGTCATCGTACATTTGTAACGCTGCCACCAGATTTACCGTCTTGGGCTGAAATGATGTAAGCGGATTGAATTTAAGTGAATATATACATTAGTTAGAACTGAACTTTATTTTAATATATATATTTACAGCTAACTTGTTTAAAAATTTTCCGGTAGCTATCATGGTGGTAGAGTTTTTATTAGAGCTCATTATTTTGGGTCTTCGGTCAAATTTTGTTTTAATTTTTTTCTGCTCGCTATCACACTGGTTACAGCTGAATAAATCAATAAGTATTTGAGTTCCGTAGGCCGCAATTGATGTTTATACACAAGTTATCAGATTTTTAAATACAAATTTATTGCAGCAAGTTTTATGTTATAGTTTAAAACGTAACTAACTGTAACTTTTGTTGAAAGAGGACGAATGGACTCTCTTCGGATTTTGTTCAACTATATTTTTTATGAGGAATACTTCGTTGTGTTTAGCGTGTTTTCTACGTTGTAGGAAATAAGTCTTTGCAACTCATCACAGTGTCTAATGTAGTGTTGAAGGATTTTTATTTGAAAGGTATATATATAATTGTACATATTAGACAACTAGCTTTCTGTATGTGGTAATCCAATGATTTCGTGCTTTCAATCTCAAAATCGATGTCGTTTTTCAATGTTAAGTCACTGTCATTTTGCGGTAAGTACCGGGATATTTTTATGTATTTCGCTTCTCAGAGTTGCCGAGAATATTAGATTATACACTGGTTATAACGGTTGATGCTAGTTTTATCGTATTTCACAATTGTATATTTCAATTTCACATTTGGTTCTAGTCAGTTAGTTTTGCAAAAATACCAATGAAACGAAGGTAAACAAGGCTCGTTAAAATCTAATTTTTTTTCAGCATGTCGCATTCATAAGACATCCCATGTCAATTACCGTTTTCCAGGTGAAAATCTTGTGTTTCCATATGTGCTGGAGACACACTTTCTTTATTTATTTTAATTTTTTCAGTTTCCCGATTTCTCACTTTCCCAATTTCCTGTTTGCTCATTCGCACATACTCCCATTTTCACAATATCCCGTTTTCCTAACTTAACCCTAAGTAACCTTTAGATTTGTGAAATATATAGGACAGCCAGCTACGTGTTTTTCAATGTCGCCTTTATATTTCATTTGCTAATGCTGGTAAAGCTACGCTGGGAGTAAAGGAAACTGTGTGTAGCATAATCTGCTAATGGTTTTGCAATTTTAATTTTAGCGACATACGAAATAATTCAATCAAAAAAATTGATATGGGATCGGTGAAGAAAAATTTAACATTGCTTAGCAAGTTGTAAGCCGTTGTTTGTATCATAAACCACTGTGATCATTCGTATCATTAACCAGTAGACATTTAGTAATGTTCGCTACATTCACTTTAAATGCATGCACACGCTGTACACCATAGCGAGCGGTGGATTTTGCTGACTGTTTTAGTTTAAAATTTAAACTTTTCATGGCCTGCCGAAAAATGTTTATCGGAAGATTCTTGGCGAAAAGAATATAGAGGAAATATGTCATTTCTCTACTGCGACTAGTCAAAATGAATATTTTACAACAAATTGAATTCTCGATGGTAAATCATAACAGACAATCCCTAAAAACACAAACCAGCTGCACAAATATCGAAAATGCTTGTTATATAATTTATTGTTTATCATGCTTTTCACGAGTCATGATAAACGTTACCGTGTCTTTCGGCTAAATGTGCAAAAAGTGTTTAAATAATGCGTTACCTGAATAGTTTCCAGTAAATATTCTTATTTTAGCAGTTTTCAATTTATTTGTATACCGTGTGTAAATATACCCATGGCCAGAGTATTCGATTATGTAATGAGTTGGAAAAATAGTGTCTGTTGCCCGTGACATTGAGGTAAACTGCTAAATTTATATACTGTTGCATAGTTTATGCTCTAGATATGTTATTTTCTGGCGATATTCGAAAATTAGGTAACGGTCCTTAATTAATCTTTGTGTAGCAGCGCCGTTCGCTGCTGCACTGCGCACTTCCAAGCGTAATGCCCATATGACCCCAGGTATCGTAATCTCATGGGCTAGGGCTAGGTACGGGCCTAACTTCAGATCCTGCCGGATGGGCTGCGTACGTAGTCTACGTGGTACTACCTTTGAGGTCACCAGGGAGGTTGGCTTCGTCACCTCGTCACAGGCTAAAGACACCATACCGCTACTCCCTATCTGGGTTCCACCTGGAAGTGTCGATCGAATATTTTTGGCTAGGTAGCCCCACTAGGGTCCAACAATCTCTAGACACTTAACATCAGATCGTTGCTGTTTTATTGGAATGAGCATTTGGTCGACAAGTGGTCCCTTCGAATCCTTGTCGTCATTGGAAAGTTACTATGGCACAAGTCGTACTTACACATTGAATTTTCGGCGAACCACGCTAAGACTTGCGACCCTTTTTGACGTCCAGCCTGAACTTGGTCGTCGACTTGGGTGACGATTTCGAACCCCTTTTGATACATATCGCTACATAGAACATCATCAAACGCAGGAACATGTTCGATTTTCAATTATTTATTGATAAGCAAGTCAAATGCACGTTCCGTTACGGGATAATTCAGTGTTATCACACAACTAACAATATTAGCATACGTTCAGTAATGGAAATGGTATCAATATTAAAACGTAAGGGCGTAGTTCACACAGATAATCGGTTTAGATCAACCAGGTGATTGTAGCGTTCCTAATTGAACGCACAGAGCATATGCTAGATTAATTTCATCGGCTTTGACAAATAGTTTGGTGACTGCTGCGCTTACCCTACTAAAGAAGTTTGGGACAGACAGAAACTATATCGCAGGATAGGGCTAAAAGGGCGCGAATGGATAACTGATTGCTCGATAATAATAACGATACTCCAATCGGCTGGTTCAGCTAAGGTGAAGGCTGCTAATAAGTAGAAAAATGTTAAGTTCGGATTCTAGGTATGCTATGGTGAAAAGACACGAGAATTGGGTTGCAATTCGACTATACTTATCCTACTATACGAGGGGTTTATTACAGTGATAAATTATACGAATATATGGTACATATTAGGCATATATAACAAACACTAATGGTATCATATAACAGAAATAATGCAACATATGCAATAATAATGCAACATAATAACATCATACGACGCCTGAGCAGTACTATTCGTTTGTATGACATGACACAACAGTGAAACTCGCGTTAGGTTATGCTAAATGCTCCTAAACCCTAATTAGTTACACTGAATTTTTAAGATTCATAATTCTATTAAGTGAGACTTGAGCGGGTTCGCTTCAGGATTTGGTATTACCGAGGATGTATTTATTATACACAGGTATATGCGCGTATTTGTGTAGGAAAATTTTGAACGGCAAATAGTTCATCGATATCTTTTATTTAGCTCCTCCCTAACTTATCCGATGGTTAGTTCATCGAAACTTGGTATCCCTAGTATGACCGGCTAAGCGTGCCAATACAGCAAAAGCTCACTACAATCAGCAAAGAACAATGATGCTGTCTTAGGGTTGGGTTCCTAGTAGCGCGATAGTGACGTTGATGCGTTACCTCTTAAAAAGAGACCTAGTGGTTGTTACCATTAAGTAAAAGTCAGAATTGAATCATTTTATGTCCTAAATTATCTATCGTACGTCGTCTTATGTACAGATAATACTGATACATTGAGTCACAACTATGGTACAAATTAGTGATTCGAAGAACAAGAAGATTTTGCTCGAAAGTTAAGCTAACTTGCTAAGTAATTATTTTGCCAAGTAATTTTCTTAGTTCCTAGCTTGCGAATAGCATTCAAGGAGAAAGTATAAGAGGCAGGTTTCCGAATAGGTCGCCGCTTTAATAATTTCGATAAATTGATCGCAGTATCGATGAAAGCGGAGGTAGTACGATTCACGACTACCTAAAATATGTTAAGCTAGATCTATGTCTTTCGTGCAAATTTTTTACAGCTGAGGCGTTGCTTCCGAGCCTCTTTATTCTGACTCAAAATAAGGTCCTAATGATCTAACCTAAACAAATTTTGGGAATTTATGCACCGTATTGATCTCTAGGTTCACGAGGGTACTGTATAAATTTTGTGTCCAACTTCGCAAAGAAGGGTCTTCGCACTACCGCGGATATTGGCGGCCCAGCGCACAAAGGCTACATCAGGGCTATCAAAATTTTCAGTGGGTTCGTTTTATTTTCGTCCTATATGTATTCTCTTAAACTGATTATTATGCTTCACTAACCCTTATAAAAGTGCAGAGAACTACGGTTGAGCTCGCGAGAAGATCACTACCGACGCAATGATCCACTCCGGGGCTATCTCCATTAGCTCCACCGGATTTGAATACTTAACCTACAAAACTTGTTCTTAAAGGTATGCATGTCAAAACTGTATTCCTCAAAGGGAAGCATTTTGCTGCGAAGCGATGGTGCTTGTGTAGGGATGGACCCTCCTAAGCTGACCAACCAGCACCCATACAAATGCATGGGTTCATACGTCAATTTTGGTTTATGGGGTCAGGAGTTAGAAATGGGTTTAACTATCTAATACTCAACTGCTGGTAAAAATTAAGGGTAATGATGCATGGTAGCCCATCGAATCTGCTCTCAAAGTGAGCCAAATTGATTCAGAAAGAGTTGAAATAGCGGTTCTATTTAGTGCCTTATTTCAAATGGAAATTCAGTGAAAGATCTTGCTATGTCTTACCATTAAAGATTAATACAATGTTAGTCGACGATTGTTGCAACCCTAAAGAAGTGTCATTTCTCAGAGTACTCCAAAACACGTCCTAAAACAATCGGCCCATAGGTTTTGCACGGGATCTCTAGGCCAACCAAATAAAATGGTGAAGCAAACCTAAAAATTTGAATTTCTCAAAATTGTGTCAGCCTTTAGCTGTGAAAATTTGCACAGAGGTTGGACTTGACGTATATTCTCCATTTCTGTGGGCCAGGTTAACGGTCCTACTCAAAACGGATCAAGATCTGACAGACTCGACATAGTATCATGCTGCTGAAACCTGTACTTAAAGTTGCTGCCGTTTACAGCTAGATCTACCAGCACTGGCAAACGTAATATTGCAATTGTAGTAACGGCGTATCGGAACTTAGGGACTCCGATACTGTCGTGCTGCTTTGATGAAATAGAAACCGAGCGAGAGGAAAAGAGCTTAATTGCTTTATTGAAACTGAATCTAAAGCAAAATATGCCTATGAAACTAAATATATCTAAACCTGTGTTATTGCTTAAATTTGTACAAAACTTCAGCGGCTTTGGCTCCGCTCTGGTTAAAATTCTTTGTGATTGAGACCTAACTTGTTTTCATTTTTAAAATAAAAATCAGGACGGACTTTTGAGTTATATTCAATTGAAAATTTAGGTGGGGGCACCGCTCTTTTCGGTCACCGGACTAACGAACCCGGTTGGATTCCTTCAATCTTAAGATTTCATTTGAGAGTCCAAATACTCGTGTATTATTAAACAAAATGTTAGCAAAATTTCTGGAGTGAATTTGGAATAAACAACAATTTAACTTTTAAGTGGGGAAATCCCAATTTCGAGTCAATGGCCTCACGAACCCGGATGAATTTGTTCTACTTTAGGGTCGTACGTGAAATGTAAAATATGTACGTGTTGCTCAGCAAAATTAGTGGAGGGAATTTTGCGCGAGAGGAATTTACGTAACTTTGGTTGCTAGCAACAAATTTTCAATGTATAAATCCGTGAATGTGTAAGTCTGGCAAAATGGATGCGTAAATCGCTAGTAAATCTTAATAATCATTTTCAAAATCAAAACGCTAGCAGGGATCGGTACGTGATAATTCATAATATTTTTCTAGACATACTTTATTTTAACCTCGGTCGCATCAAATTTAATCTCCTAACTCGACTCAGGGAATCATGTAAAATTATTCTTCCGCTAGTGTCGCGTTTATTTTGTACCTACTTCATCATCGATAGGAATTCAGAATCACTTCGGCCATAGTAAAAAGTTGTCTATAGGTCGGCTTGGGTTAGGCTGGGATGGACGGTCAATGGAGGACGGAGCGGGGTCTGCAAACAGAGGAGGGCAATGGTTACTGAAATAAAACTCTAGAATCGTGGCTTTTGTAGGCCGACAAAGCCTTGTCTACACGACTTCTCCGTGTTCCCAGTCCCACACCCACACTTACGTACCGACTCCTCCGTCGTCCAACCTTCGTTCGCGAGCGCGACCATGTCAAACAAAGTAAACTAAATGATAAAATAAGTATCGGAGCCGGACAGTAAAGTCGTCCGAACTCCGTGCTGCCGAAGTCAAACTGAATTGAAAATCGTGGTTGGGCGTCTAACCCCGACTGTCAGTTTCTCTGTCTTCAGTCTCTGGTCAATCGGTCCCAAGCCAAAGGAAATTCCGTTGGGATTAACGGTAATTAAAACCTTCGTAAATATTAATGAGCGTGTCTGGTGGAACTCGTATTTTGGCAACCCTTCTCCATTTTTTGCTTGGGTCAGCAAAACCGTCGATTTCCAATACAATTTGCCCTTTTCCAGACAGCAAAATCTTTGCTGTTATCTCACCAAAACACAAATTTTACCCCAAAAATTAATCCCAATTTATATCATAATTAGTATTAAATTATTAATACTACTGAAAGTTTATTTAATACATAAATAAAAATTTTAACACTAACCATAGATTGTTTTATTCTTAAATAATTTGCTAGACAGACATTTGAATATTCATCTATAAACATATAAAATCAAATTAGTTTATTAGTTAATATTTACTTAATATATAAATAACACGTATATATAATATATATTTATACAATGTTTATTCAGTAATTATATTAATAAACTACTTTTAGCATTAAATTTATAAATATACCAGACAGATATATTCATATATATAAATTATACTACTTTATTAATTACTATTTTTTGACTAATATATTAATAACTATAGTTTTAATATGAAATTTAGAAAAATATATGACTTTATTTACTTATTAATATATTAATAAACTGTATTTTTAATATTGAATTTAGAAATAATATATATTACAATCGTGGACATATATATTATATGCATATACGGGTGGGCAGCCGCAAGGTGTTTTTTTGTATTTTACTGGGTATTTACCCAACGAAATTTGAGAATACCCAACAATATTTGAAAATACCCACTATTTTGCACATAGGTCTCGAAAAAATAACACATTTTTTACTAGTTTCTTCGTATTTTAGTCACAAACTTATCTATATTACGATATTCAATACAAAAACTATTAAATTTGCTGTATACCTCTTGACAGAAGAATTGTAGTACTTAATAATGAATTATTTTAAATGCATAGATCACTATTAAAAATATCCTTTATTTGTACCGAAAATATTTAAGTTAAAGCGTAAGTTATCAGCAATATTGCAAAAACAACCTATACTGACCTATAACTAGTGTAGAAAAATTTTACCCACCTTCTGAAAATATCCAGCGAAATACCCAGATTCAAATTTGAAAAAAATCCCTGGGCAGCCGTTTACGAAAACAAAAACGAAGAAAAACAAACAATGGAGTTTGCCACGCAAAGGGTTTCCGATCCTGCTCACAGGGGATAATCGAAGTACGCACGTCGGATTCGGACTCGGCTCTCCCAGCCGGTAATTTTGATACCCAACGCTATAGGGTTCAGGCCAAGAAGTGGAAGCCGGGCTCTCAGACGAGCCCATCCTATGGTAAGAAAACGAAAGGGCTGGAGTTATCTTTTAGGGACTAGAGAGTTATATTTCTGGATCGGGTGCAATGTGAGCAAAACACAACGATGGGTGACATGCCTTCGGAAAAATTTTCCTTATTTTCACTGGGGTACTGTACTGAAGTGGGCTCTTACCGTGCTCAAATTAAATCATGCTATAATATTTATACTTATAAATATATAAAAATTATTAAAATATTTATTTCTAACTTTTTTAAATATTCATTTTTTCGAGGGTATTCCTAATTATCCACTTAAAAAAGTACGTGGATTCTGAACGGATTCGTACGAAGCCGGTCTCATTAGAAAGATCGAAAAGCTTAAAAAAGCATAAAAATACTCTTTTTACAAGTAGGGTTGGTCAGGACGGGTTCCCCAAAATACTAATTTTTTATATTCACTCTATCATATTTCTTGCTGTTGTGTCCTATTTTCATGAGGGAAACGGGTTACGGTATCGAACAGTCATAATTACTAATCGTGGGTCTGGGATGGTAAAGTACTCCGAAATAACGCACCAAACCCGGTCGTCCGTATACATACACAGAATACCATTAACAATAACATTTTTCATAATTAATACGTGGTGGGTCGCAAGGTACCACGATGTATCCTACCAGACCCGGTCAACCAAAAACACATTAGTTAACACCAAATCATTGATGTGCGAGTTTCGCATGGCCAATATAAATACCAACAGTAATCACGAAATCAAATGATACAACGAAGGTACAAATCGAATGGTATATACATTAGGTAATTGGAAACAGTATACATATAATATATAGGGACAAATCATGTACTCGACTAATGGTTCATGCAATTATAACAATGGGTAATATGATTACTACAGCAAATCATACAGTTGTGACAATAAGGCTTGTTATGGTAATAATAAGTCATATATACAATTAGAACAATGACTCATGCAGTGATAATTATAGATCATACAAATAGAACTTGGTTCATACAATTATTATAACCTGGTCAAGATCATAATAGGTCATACAAATATAACTTATATAATTAGTGCCAAATTCATGGCTACAATTACAAACCAATTTTTACTGGACCATGTAAACACGCATGTACAGTCGCTCGGTGAAAGAGCATTAAATTTCGTTCAAAATCATTGATTTTAATGTTAATTCTTATAGCGGACACATGCTTTGGGTTCTATAATAATGACCATTACACTGGTGGGAATTAATGTGTCTCGTAACCATCTAGTCTGGACTTGTTACACTTGTCAAAGTCTGTATCTCGCGGCAGAAGCGAAAAAATAAAAAATATTTAGAATTCGTGTAGCCGATTTAGCTGTTGTACAGTTCTGATTAAAATTTGGTTACCGGAATAAGTCTTTATAACTATAAATGGTATTTCTAATATTCGTATATATCCATGGTTAAGTCGATAGTGTCCTTTCAGCTGATACGTGAAATAAAGTTGATTTAGTTGTCGAATTAAATTGTCAAAAATAAAATGTCAACAAAATTTCAGAGCCGGTTAGCTAATATGGCCAGTAGTCGGAGGTTAGGGAACAGCCACATATCCCTGCCGTGTTCACAACCTTCCGAAATATGAGGGATTTTTGGTGGGATACGTTTATTTTAGGGGGAAATTTCGAAGCGGGGTGATATATTCATTTTCTATATGATACATGTTTTAGGTATATTAATTGCGGTACAAACTTTTTCAGGCTCTAACACTGTAATTAGCAAATATAGAACAAAATTTTGTTCCCCCACTTTTCGGAACGGGGATTAAAGGGAAATTTAAAGTATGGATACTTAGGATTTTAGAATTTTCTCTCCAGAATGAACATGGGGCTCCCAAAGTCCCTCCTCCACTTTTCGGAAGTCTGTGGACGAGCTAGTGCTTGTCTACAATAATTCCTGCTTGGAAACGGGGACGTCGGCAAGATAATTTGCATTTTTAAAGCATGACTCAAACCTCTGAAATCGTTGATACAAGCAAATGCGTTCATTAAGAATAAACAGCACTCATGAAACAAGGGGTGGAAATCTGGGAATCGTCCTATAGCAAAATTTTTGGTATATTTGGACTCATCTCCATGAGCTGAATTGAATAGTACTCATTATGACCATTTTCAGAAAAAATTTTCGATTTTTTTGACTCCGGCACCAAGGTACGTGAAAAAATCGAAAACAGTTTTCCTTCCGAATTTCGAGTTGTAGTACACCATTCAACGCAGCTTGACGATGCGCTTATAATGGTACCAAGTTCCAAGTTTCACTCAATGAAACCACACAGTGATGGATTATTTAAAAAAACTAAACAAACTAAAATGCACTTACATTTTATATCTTAAACCCGATACCTTTTGCGGATTTGATGAACCATGGCCCAAAATGGATGAGCAGCAAACGGTTGATCGATAGTTCTCGCCGGAGCCCGGAAAAGTGGCGACACCTTCGTGTACCGCGTTCCAGCATTCCCACCACCCAGCCATATTTCCGACGAAATAACCCACGATTATATTTTCGTCGCAAAAACATTGACTCGTCAATTTCAACGCCAATCCCTAGGCGTTCCAGTTACATGTTGCACAATAACATTATCTAGTGAAAAATATATTTATTATTTTTTGGTGTACTACGGGTAGCCATATTTAAAATATTATCTCTAAAAATACTAAATCTAAGGTTTAAGCTGAGGCTAAGCCTAAGCTGTTTTCCACTAAACATTATGCTCCAATGCATCAAACATATCTAACCAATTTCAAAATATCTATTTTTCGCTTGCATTCCCAATATCTAACTCCATATCTTGTTACCAGAGCTACATAAAGGTTTCCACTGGATAGGCTATTGCGTTTTCTGTAACACACCCAAATTTGAGCAAAATCGGTCAATCCAATCAAAGGTTGTGGTCAAAACCGAAAAAAAATTCATATTTTTAAAAAAATTTCGATTCCTGAATTTACGGCCAGTCCTGAAAGCCAATCCTGACACCTTTAAGGACATAGAGCCCTGAAACCTTTTCATTTGGAAAGAGCGGAAAATACTGACCCATGGGGGAAGGGGTGTTGACGCTATTAAGCAATGCTTTTGGGAAAAATTACCAAAAAGCCTCTATACCCAAAAAAAATCCCAAAAGAAAAGAACAATAATTAAGCATCGGCAGGAGGCTTTCATGAAAAGGGGCGACCCTGGTCTCGAAGAGACCTCTTTTAGGGGCGAGAAATGATTGGAGTTCCAGAGACTGTGGGGACTATACGTGAAAAGATGGTGGGACTCTTCCTTGATTCCCCCTGCATCTGGAGGGCCGAACGAACAGTAATACTTTGAAAATAGTATATATATTATTTGTAATTTGCAGTTATATATAGTTAATTACTTTTGGTTTTTTCAGGTTAAGTTTTGCTAATAAAAATTTAACCCTTCATTGGTTATATATCTCTGACCTGCTATTATATAATAAGTTGTTAATGTTGGCTATGCAGATGTTGTCGATTTTGTATCTACGCCACTATTTTAGTCATTTTCGAGCACTATATTACTGCAGTTTTGCTTATAGAGATTTGAGCCGAAACCAACTTGAATTCATTGATCCTGATATTTTCCTGCAGATGCCTAACTTACAAATACTGTAAGTAGTAACTTATACGTTTTATGATCAACTGTGTTCACATTTGTTTAACCAGAAAAAGTGTACCATTTCATTGCCAACCTATGAATGATTTAGCGTGTTACATTTTACTCGTGAGTTATGCACAATTACAAGAATTTTATAGCATTTGTTGAATCATTACACATAATATAATCTAGTTGCAATTAACTTTGATCAAATATCTTAACGCAGTAAATGCTTTCTGCGATTTTAATCATTCGTAAAATAATTTGTTCACTTTGAAATTGGTTTCACAAAATGTGCTCGGTTGATGGCGCTTTGCTTTATTGTTGGTGGTTTGCGCGGGCGCTGGTCCGCGTAACCCTGAGTGCGGTACGTTGCATCGTTAGAAAAAGGAATAGCTAAGGGGTATGGGTTTGGGGGTGGCAGAGCCATAGCCCCGACTTAGGCTTGGTGTGCGTCTCATATAAGGAGCTAAGCCTAGGGCTTAGGAATATTATATCGAGAACGGCATGGTATCCATTCAAGATACACACTTGGGACCCCTCAAGGTTACTTTGGCCTGGACACTTATGAATAACAAATTTTGTACTTTAACTATCTGGTCTGTACACAGCGTTTCCCAAAGTGCGGAAGGGGGAATTTTGCGGTTCCCCCATGGTCGTCTTTTGGGGGAATTTTAAAGTGGAATTGAAATTTTGCTTAAACACATTAAATATTCCATATTCTTATATTCTTTAACTTCGCACAAGTATTTTCCGGCTATAATAACACGTTTTGGTGTTAATTCTTAAAAATGCTAATATTTCCATATTTTCATGTACTGTTACTGTCGTCTTTAGTTTATAAAATGGCGTTTAGTGGCAATTAATTATATAATGTTTAAAATATTTTGCAACAACAAAACATAAATTTTGAGACATTGAAAATTTTTGTATATTGTTGAGCATGGGGGTTTCGGTTCAGTGGGGAGACGGACATGGGAGAAAATCTCACGAACGTGGGGTATCTAGAAAGTGGTGGGTCCTCCACACCCATCCTAACTGTAGACTGGCCAGATTACTTCAAGGCTCTAATATTAAGATTTACTATTGTGTCGTTTCGAAGATGTGCAAGCTTGTCACTACTAAATTTATTACAATTTCTCTTTTTGAAATCTATCTCCAGCGGTTCTGTGATTTTTAAAATGACGTACTGGTTATACCTTTGTATGAATAATTGTTTAGTCCAAACACGAAATTAGACAAAATATCAAGATACTAAGATAGTAGAACAGTCGCTTACCTTACAGAAGTGAGTGAAAACAGTTGAAAAAATAACACATCAATTAACAAGCTTCTGAGACGTTTTTTATCAAACGTAAATGTTAGTTAAAACAATTTTTAGAGTCGCTGAAAGAAACAATCTTATGAGTCCGCTGCGCTTGAAACATTTAGAGCACATGACGTACTTGAATCTGTAAGTTTTTATCCTTCCAATGTAATATAAATATTTAACCGGTGGATTTTCCCTAAGTAATAGCAGCTGTTATTATTCCTGCACTGTTGCCTGACTTTTGAATAAACCTAAGAAATTATGCATCTGTCTTATGATTTTTTCAGTGGTTGACACTAGAAACACGCACAGAATAGTATATAAACTGCTATCCAAATGGTTTTTCCAAAAGTGCAATGGCTTGGCGAGTTTTATTCGCGAAATTGGGATACCTAGCTTTCTATGTTCATTATTGTGATTTCTGACAATTATTTGCGCTCTCTCCACTCTTAACAATTCGTTAAATGTAGTGTATCTGTAGCATATAGAGACTCTGGTATAGCAAATGCACAGCGCTGATATAGCGAGTGCAACGCAGTGCACGACATCTCCATGAAAGTATGGCTTAATGGTTTAGAGCGCCGTCTTACCAATTCAAAGTTAGGTGTTCAAGGCTCACCGGCAACTAACTTTTCCGTATTTTTGGGGTTTTACGTTTCATGAAATAATTTGTGCTCCTAACGTATGCAGACATTAACTTAACACTGATAATAAAGTCAATTTGTCCTTATTTTGCAGAGCAAATAAGCCTTTATAAGACTATAGATGCAACGTTACGGTGCTTTTAGGATTTAGTTCAAAACCCTGGTTTTAAATGGTCTGTGAATTCTAAAATGGACGGAACCGCAATAGCTCGTAGCCGTTCACGCTATAAGAGCTTTTTGGTCTTATTTTGAAGTTCATTTATTTCGCTATATATCCGCAAATGGTGTACTGCCTTTCTCGTTGATTACGCTGCAGGGTTATCTAAAAATTGGTTTTGAAAGACCCGTGAGACCCAAAATATGCGAAAACAGCAACATGTTTGTTACCGCGCGAGATATACGGAGTGATTGGTCTCACGTAGCAATGCAATTCACCCTCTATATAGCTGGAAATGGTGTGATGATAATGTCATTATTTACGCGGCGTGGTTGGGCTAAAGCTGAATTTTGAATGGGCCGTGAGACACGAACTAAACGAACATGGCAGTATCTTCGAAACCGCTCGAGCCATATGGATGATTTTGCTCTCAATTTGTAGAGTAATTCGACTATGTAGCTGCAAATAATGTGGTGCCATTCTCATTATTTACGCTGCAGGAATACTTCAAAACGGGTATGAAAGGCACCATGTGACCGGAATATACTTAACGACGATATTTCCTTAACTGCTCGAGCTACATATATAGGTGTTATTGTCTCATGAATTCTCTACATATCTGCATAGATCTTCTATTTTCACTGTTATGGTTTTTTATATGGGCCCATGAAATCCAAAAAAAATACACCAAAAAAACCAATATCTCATTAACCGCTAGAGCTATTTCTAGGGCTATATCTAGCGCTAGAGCTATATATTGGAGTTATTTCTCTCATTTCGTATCGCCATTTTTCTCTATCAGATGAAAATAGTGTGCAAGCAGCTATACACATTAAGCTGCAAGTTATTGTCAAGACATGTTTTTGAATGAGCCTATGAGACCCAAAACATACGAAGACGGCTATATTTCCGCAATTGTGCGAGCTGTGAAGGTGTTATTTTTTATATAGTACCTTACCCTCGGTGTATATACTTGCACATTGTGTCTCTCTAAATACACAATAAGCGTGTACATATCATCCTATATTCAAGCAACATGGCTGATATTCGGCTCATTGCGTTTCGTATGGACGAACATCGAACGATTTCGAACAAAGTTTAACTATCCGCGAATAATTATTCTCGAACAAACTTCAAACAGGTTTCAGATATTCGAATACCTTTAGAACAAAATATTAAATTCGAGCGAACATCGAACTAACATTTATTTCTGCAGGTAATGTGCAATGCATTTTTTCTATATATATGCAATGTTCACAAATTATGCGCATTGATCTTTGGGCATGGGTAATAATATCCACGGTAACATTTTGCTGGGAGAATATATATATCACGCAAACGTATCTACGTGTCATTCATACCGATTTGTGGCAAACGACACAGTCCATTTGGTCGGTTCCATGATACGGTGGTACCCGATTTGGAGCGATTATGATTGTAACTAAAGTGATCGTTCTATATTTCACGAACAAGAATCTGAAGACATTAATTGGCGTATATAATACTGTTTCCATAGTTATAGTCCTGTCTCTTTACAATGATTCCTGCTCACACCTGTTGCAAAAGTTAAATCCAAATACATTGGAGCGTTCTGTATTCTTGCAGCGAATATGTCACACAGTTCTGATTACAAAATTATGGGGTGTTGCGAACCGATAGTCTCCGTGTTTGTACACGGGTCAAGACACCGCTTATTTAGATGTATTTCTCTGGGATGTGTAGAAAAGAACAATATCGCTCATTGATGTAAATAACCTAAACGCATTTGTAATACTAAGAAGACAGCGTATGTAAATTGATTAGAATTATAAAACAAATAGACAAAATAACACCAGGAAACACGCGCCAAAGCACGTCCATATGGTGATAACGAAATGAAACCTGCAACACTATTCTTACTAGTTAGATTTGTAAAATATTGACATATACGCTTATAACTATATTTTGTAAGCAAATATTTTAGTCATGGCAGAGTATTTCACCTAAAGCAATGTTTCGTATATGCTTATTGTTTGTTTTAGGAAAACAAATCGACTCACAGTTATCGATACGCAAACTCTTGACGGTCTTATTGCTTTGGAACACTTAGATTTGAGCAGAAACCTTGTAACTGCGTTACCTGATTATGCATTCAATACGAGTCGGCGCTTGACATTAATGTGAGCTGGAATTTTTTTCTTGAAAAATATTTCAAGTGCATTGTTTATAGATCACCATTGGAAATTTACAGTTAGGGGGTGGGCGTTAGTGCACAGAGTAAACATGGAAAACTCACGCGTTAAAGACGCACATCCTAAAGTTATAGTTATAGTTGTATTATCTTAACAAGGAGTGACACAGAAAGGTATTGTCTTTTATTGCATGTTTGTTGTTTGTAATCTCCCCAGAGTTAACCATTTTCAGGATCATTAGTGTCTGTTGCATAGGCAGCTCATAGAAAGCTACAATTATGGCAAGTATAACTTGCCAAATCAGGTGCTTTTCAGCGAAATATGAAAACTTCCTGTTTGTTGGTAATTGTTGATGGCAACATTGTGCAGTTTAGCCGGTTAGGTAGGGTTTCAATGTTTGAAAGTTGCGCTGGGTATGTCTAGGTTCTCGATCTTGCTTAATACCTTGAAAGCAGTTATTGTACATGTGTGGTGCTCAAATCTGCACTCGTTATTCGTTACAACGTTAAATTTAACTCGTGATATTGTATTGTTTTTAAAGTTTTTGGTTTGTAAGGATTCAAAACTTCAGTGCTTTTGGAACGAAGCTGATTGTGTCATGTGTGGTGAAAATATGCTCAGCGTAGCGTTGTCTGAAGCGGCTTAGAAACTTAACTTTGAATCGAAGTGTTTTTAAACGTAGACTGCAACACTATTTTTGTTTAACTTTATTACGCTATTAACTACTTCATAAAGTAAACAGAATCTGCGTTATAATGATTTCTAGCAACCTGGAAAGCAACAAGATACGCCGTTTACGTCGCGATTCCTTAGCTGCTCTATCTCAGCTCAGAACGTTGAACCTAAAACGGAATCGTCTGCGGACATTGCCAAAGAAGGTGTTTTACAATTTGACCCAGCTGCGATTATTGTAAGCAAATTTTTTTCCAACATATTCCTATGGGTCTTGGAGAATGAATTCGTCCTTTTTATACGAGTAGCTTTGTAATGGCCAAAAATAAAATTGTGCTGGAGAAGCTAGCAAACCGTAACCGTGGTTAACAGGATATAATAAATCACCAAGCGGTTATTCTGTCGACATCGTAACAGTTATTCTTGAGCGTCGAACGTCACCGAGACCAGTTTAAAATACCTACCATATTACTAATAACAAGAGTGCATTAGAGAAGAGTATGTATAACACTTCCCTGCAATCTCATGTTAACCCGTGTTTGATGACGCCGTGTTTTCGGCCTGACCCCTCACCCCAGTTTTTTGCAGGGCTCCTGATGCACAGACCCTCCCCCAATTTCCGAGGGGGCTGCTCGGACCCCCAGTTTTTTGGGAAGTCGTTTGAAGCGGTAGCTGCTTTTAAGCCGACCCACTCCGAATAAAAACTGGAGTGTCCGAGGTACCATGCGCCCCAAAGAAAACTGGGGAGGGTGTCTGAAGTACCCCCCTATAAACGGGGGGGTGGCGTCAGGTCGAAAGCGTCTGCGTCATCAAACACG
Source organism: Trileptium ribeirensis (assembly GCA_030248225.1). NCBI lineage: Eukaryota > Metazoa > Nematoda > Enoplea > Enoplida > Thoracostomopsidae > Trileptium > Trileptium ribeirensis. The sequence goes on from JASANE010004825.1 coordinate 28,724, forward strand.
AATTAACATGTGAGTGCAGGGAAGTGTTATGATCTTCTCTAATGCACTCTTGCTAGTAATAATAAAATTGCTTGATGTTGTTTTAACTTCTGCTGTCTAATGTTATTAGATTAGAGGCTTGTTTACCGATTGTCAAATATACTAACCAAAATGGGTAGAGAATACGATCCTGAGTTACAGCCTAAGATAAGCTTTCCGTTCGTATAATGTATATTGTGGTCGGGTAGCAGGACCATTTATCTCATCAGTATAAAATAACTACATAATTCATTAGCTGAAGGCGTTGGTTTCATAGTTTTTGATGATTGTTTCACGTGTTGTAATGTTTCGAACCAGAAAAACTATATTGCAGCATTTGCTAGGTTTCATTTTGGTTAAAATAGTGGCTCTGATTTTCTGGTTCATGATGCAGAGACAAAGAATAGGAATTATGCAACGTCGAAGATGAGTCCTCGCGCAGCTGCGATGTTGTGGAAAATCACTATTCAGAGAGCATACTAGTACGACATCAAGATGATCAACTCGACCGGAACGCTCACTTTATAGTCATCCGAATGACAACCTGCAACATGCCTTACAACACTGTCCAACATATGACAGACACTCAACAAACTACCTACCCAACCAGTTGTAAGATATGATAGGTGAGTATCCTTGTGGAGTGATTCACTCCCTACGAGAATGCTATAGACTCCAGTCCGGAGACATCCGGCCCGTTAACGACTACACAATTGCAAACAAACTACGAAAACACTATTCATACGAGATGAGTAACTGCTAAAATTTGAGCCCAATTCGCTTAGGTTAAACTTTCAAACCAAGCTAAATTTACGTTTATTTTGTTCTGAAAGGAGGATTGTTCAACCACTACCTGCTAACTTATGTAAATACACAAAAATACGTTAACTTTTATACGCAGAGGCGTAATCGCATCATGACGAAAAAGCTTAGCCGCATGCACTTATGCCTTGCGGAGTTGTACTAGCAAGAAAATTATATACTGTGTTTAATATTTATACATGAGTGTCCTTGTGACCCATGACCTAAGTGAGGTCATCTGCAGGGTGATATATATTGTGTTTGTGAATGTTCTGCCTGCAGCCATTTGAAAGTGGTAGAGGGATATGTTTGTTCTCGTGTTAGGTTTTAATGTGAGGAGACAATATTTTGCGTTATATTTTACATATTATTTTGTTTCCAGGTACTTTTAACCGGCGTTCAAACATTTTCAGGCAACAAAACAGCGTTTTAGCATTATAAATAGCAGTAATTAATGTTTATAAATATTTTGCTCACAGAAAATATAAATTTAGAGCCTTTGATGGATCATAGATCTATTTGAACATGGATGATGGGGGCCGGCGGCGATGAACATGGATGAAAATCTGTCAAGCTTGAGGGATTTGGAAAGTGGAGGTTCCTCCGCCTCCACATCGTTTTGTACAGGCCAGCTAAATAGTATGACTTTTTATCGTACTTTTCTAAAAATATCTGGTTCGTCTACTTCCTGGGCGCTATGTTCATACCTTATACACGATCCGTACATAGTATCTAGCATAAAATGCCAAGTTTTCAGAAGTACTTGTTATCTGCAGCCGTCAATGTTTTAAGATGTACAGATAATACATGGCTGCACGTATTCCATGATTAAACCTAGCAGTGCTGGCATTTCTATATAATGAATAAAACATTTGGTGAGTCGTTTTGTAGTCAAAGTGTTTTATTGGTTTGAGCCGTTTACAACATTAATCGAAAAACCTCATTGACTTCTGAAATTTGTACCATTGTTTATTTTAAAATTTCTTTGCATATTGTATCATGCGGCTTTGTTTGTTAATTTCGGAAGCTTTGTTAGGGATTTGAGCGAAAACGAACTTGAAGCAATTAGTGGCCTTGCTTTCAAAGGATTGCAGCGGCTTGGCGTGCTTCATCTTGAAAACAATGGACTGCGTAAATTATCCGATGGCGCTCTCTTCGGTTTGATTTCGTTACGCCATTTACATTTGCAAAACAACAACATCGACGTGGTCGACAAGGGATGGTTGTTTAAATTGGACCTACTGGAAACACTGTGAGTTATTTGAAAATCTACATGTTTTGGAATGAAATGTACTTTTGGAGACGGATGGGACATGTTTTGAATGCAGGTAAATTCGTTCATGCAATTATATACATACGTTTAATCACATATATACGTATTAAATGTGTTCATGCAGTCATACACAGATAAACTTTGAGTAAAAAAGGGTTTCAATGTTCAACTTTGTTGGTGCAAAGCTTTGCATTATAATCAATGTTTATAATCACACATTTGCAGTGGGCGAACAAGAACTTTTAGGGAGGCACCCGTTTTTTACCACGAGGCACCAAGAAAACAATGTCATGCTCCGAATTTGGGGAAGCTAGTTCTTCGTTAAAGCCTTAAATAAAGTAAAATATTAGAGAGAAATGATGAGAATCGTTTATACTGACGTAGTGATAGTAGCTGCAGTTATTCGCAAAGTACTATCCAAACAATGGAATAATATTTACCACACAAAATGATTTTTTGTTCGTTCTAGAAGTGCTAAAAAATTTCAAGCGCTATTCGAAATTTATTCTATAGTGTCGCAACGTTTAAGGTAGGTAAATATTTACGTTGGATTTCGTTCATTGGAAGATCAGAATTCATTTCTGGCGAGTATTATTGCTTACAAAACACATGTCACTCAATATGGTCTACGTAAATGACTTTCTTTTAGTACAGTCTTTCAAGAAGCCTGCTCGTTCGAAAGATAATTTTATTATTCGTTCTAATACGGTCGTATTGCTGGGACGAAGTGACAGCAATTTCTTCAAGTACTGTAAAAATCGACCATACATGATATGATTGCGTTCCTGTATTGCTATTTGTTGTTGGTCACTAATGGTTTAATGGCACACCGAATGATTACCGCTAGTGCATCTATGGCAGTATTTCGTCCTATATTATATTACAAAGATTATCGCCATATTACTTGCTTAACTAATCACTTCGGATAGTAGGTTTTGAAACCATATTTCTTACTAGGTATTTGGCACTGTTTAGCTGATAACAGATTATTGATGATTATAGTGAAACATGTAACGGGATGAAAGCCCGACTTTTATAAGTTCTTTATTTTCGCAATATCATAAATTAGCTTTGCTCATTTGTGCCGTACATCGAGCTGCAATGTATGAGAAAGGAATTTAGTTGTGATTAATAGTTATATTCTACAACTTCACGTAAAATTGAAAGCAAATCTTTATTTTTTAAACTGATGTGAGCTAGTGAACTAAATATTGCAGCTTAACCAACAGATGTAAGGTTAAATTTGTACCAGACCATTCACGTAGTCAATACTACGTTATGAGAAATCAGATTGTATTCAGTTCGACACAGTACTTGCCCGGTGTCCTGGCCAGCCAGAATCAAATTCCCGGTCTAATTGCTTTATATATGTTTTTATTTCAGCTTCTTAGCTTATGTAATAGCAATCGACGTGACGCTGCTGCATTAGGCACTTCCCAGACGTAATGCCCGTACGACCCCGGCTATTGTGACTTCAAGGGCGGACCTATTGGGTAAAGTTTCTTTTATTCGGGTCAGGCCCAAGAAATTATGGAGCTTAGCAAGCCGCAGGAGCGCTTCACAGGATGTGTTCTGATCCTGCCGGACGGGTTGCGCACGTAGTCTACGAGGTACTACCTTTGAGGTCCCCAGGGAGGTTGGCTCCGTCACCTGCTCACAGGCCAAAGAGACCGGGAAGTGTAAAATTTTTAGTGTTTAGGGTTGTTCCAAATCGGTTCCCACTTTATCGAAACGATTAGTTCGTTTTAATTTAGCCAGTGGCCCCCACTAGGGTCCGACAAATCCCTGAACGTTTGGATTCGTGCGTTTAAATTTCTATACTGGGTGCTCAGCGTGAGTTTTAAAATCTCTTTCCTAATGAGTCGTACTTACATAACAATCATAATCAACAAACTTATTTGTAATCGGCGAGTCACGCTAAGGTTTGCTTCTTCGATGCGCGTGTCAAACCTGAACGTGGGTCGTCGATTTGGGGTGACGGATTTCAAACCCCTCTTTGTTCCTATCGCTACTATACATCAACAAAACACTTGAACAATTTGGGTTTTCAGTGAGCATTTATTGATGAGTTGCAAAATTATGGTTGTATAGACAGACACGTATTATACGGGCGAATACAATAAGCATTATGTCACAGATATGGTACGCTAATACAAGAATGAGCAGAGCATCAATTAGGGCGGGTTGCGGAGTCATCGCCTTTTTCACTGAACTCTCACAGCTGAGTCAAAACACGGCATATACTGTGAAGCCTTTTCTAATGACAGCTGTGCTTACCTTACTCTTGAAAAACAGTGGTCAATTCAAAAATCAGGACCGGCAAGTGATACGGTTAGTCATCGATAAAAGAGGCGCCATTAAACTAACTACTTGCTCGGTACTACGTTTGCTAACAGGGAGGGTACTCCGACACAACAATAGATTCAGGTAAGCTAAAGGCGGAAACAACACGCGGTATGTGGGGTGAAGCGGACTACAGGACGTTCGCGAGAATTCATCTTGCCCACTCTAATCACGAGACTATGGTACATGATAATCAGTTATTTATAATTAATCGCAGTTAGTAGCGATGAGGTTAACCTATGACAACGTAATACAACAACGATACAGCGATACTTATTAATACCATGACAAGATTATGAAGTGCTCATCGGTACGACTCCTGAATTCTGATGGTGCGACAATGGTACAGTACAAAATTTTTCCTACTCGCATGCATACATACATACTCAAAACGACCTTGAAATTTTTAATAGCAGGTGCAAATAGACTGGTTAATTTTGGATCTGATCTCCTACACGATCACTTCACAAATACAGTGGTAAAGCGGTAAAATTTGACCTTAAGTTACAGCTAATCCATGACCTAAATAGCTGTCAAGAATGGACCTTTCGAGTCCACTAGCAGGAGCGGTAACATTGTTAAAATAATCGGGCGGACTTATCTTTCAACGGCTTAAGGGTCCCGGTGGACGGTTGTTGGGACCGAATTTTAAGCTTTTCCTAGAGCAAAATTTTGTTTAATATACTATGCGGGCTGTATCCATGATTTTAATTGAAACAAGTGGTATTAGTGGCGATGCTTCGTAGATCATCGGCACTACTCTAATCGTGCTAAAACCTACGTATTTTGGCTAAGAAATGCTCTAGCAAGGAGCTCTCTTTAGTGCTAAAACGTTATTATTATCTCGAACGTTTTCTACTCGACAAAACGAGTCGGTGAACGGAGGCCCCGGTTGTCGGGACAACCGTAACAAATTGTTAACTAGATTTTACTCAGTTTATTTCCTTAGCTTGTTCGGTTCCCAATTTTCCACCTAGATTTTGGGGTACACTTTGATTGGGGCTGGGGAGGACCTTTGATTTCCCGTAACTTTTTACTTTTCCAGCCTTTCTCTACTAAATTTTACACAGCGGCTGGGCTTGACCTTATATATCGATTTCCTAGGACCGGGTCAACGGTCCTCACAAAAATTGGTCGGTCGGGCCGAGGCCCGATAGACCCGATATCGCGTCTAGCGGCATCGTCAATTTTATTTCTATAAAACTTTGCCAGTGACAACAAATTTACCAACTCTGGTAAATTTGTAATTTCATTGCAGCGGCTGTATATCGGAGATTCAAGTCTCCGAGGGCTTTCGTGCTGCTGAACTGCTATATACTCAGAGAAAAAAGAGAGAAACTCAAAAATACGTGCAAAAGCAATACCAAAACCAACTTGCAAAGCTGTATGTGAAACTGCATAAGGCAGGGAGTTCTGTGAAAGTTGTGTCGACCCTGGGCGGGTCCATAATTTTCATAATTATTGAATGAGCCACGGCTTTGCCGGGCTTAATAGCTCAAATGGAAGGCCTAAAGGGCCTCTGATTGTACAGAAAAAATCACCGAAATTCCTGAAGGGAATTTTAAGTTATAACTACTTGAAGTTTTAGGTGTGGGCGGACCCCTATCGGGCCGTCGGGTTTGTAATTCCGACACGATAATGTTGGGTTATAGAGCGGTGTCCTATAGCGGGCATTCCTAGGAAGAAACAGCGAAGGTTCCAACCACATTCCTGGAGAGAAACTTAGAACATTTTAATTTTAATCTTGATTTTACATTTTTGGTGGGGTTAGGCCCCTTCAAGGCCGTCGGGTTTGGGGTTCCGACTCGAAAGCGACATGTTTTAGAGTCCTATTCCTTAGTAGACAGTGCTATGAAGAAACTGCCAAAGTTTTAGCGAAATTCCAGGAGGAAAACCTACAATAGGTTGATTTTCATATTTTGGTGGGTGCGACTCCCTTCCGGGTCGTCGGGTTTGTATTTCCGACTCGATATTTGAACGTTTTAAATATTAAAACCATGGTTCGGATTCTCCTAGAGATCCGGAGAAAGTTTTGATCGAATCCCGGGGTGTTTCGTAAGATATAACCATTTTCGACCTGGGCGAGGTGTCTCATTCGCGGGACGTTAAATCCGTGTGTCTGCTGACATTTCTAATACCAAATTTTCAGAAGCCGTCGGTGCCCACAGCACCAGCAACTCATCATTAAAACTCAATTGAGTTCAGGCAATAATTTTGGAATTCTCCAATATGTATCTTTATCCTAGATTCTTTTTCGCAAACGAGCAAAAAACGTCGGACAGCCTTGTGTCCAAAGAAAACGATAAAACGTAATAAATCCTGAGCAAAATCATCGGTAAAAACTTGACAAAATTCGGTGCGACATGACTTCGGATGATTCGGAGTTCAACTGACGACGTCCATTCAGAATAGAGTTTGTTTAACCTCGGTCAGCTCAATACTCATAATTTTCAATCCTACCTCAGCTCAGGGAAACATGTAAAATCAATTTCGACGCGAGTGTCGCGTTTGTTTGTAGCCTAACTCATTGACCGATGGATGTCCAGTACGACTTTGGCTACCGAACTAATACGTTTGAGTGACCAGTCATCTCTTCGTGTCGGCGGGACAAGCTAGGACGGACAGGGTTATCATGTAAACGGGAGTGTGGACCGGGAGGCCGTGGAGACTTAGGCTAAAATTTAATCAATGCAAACTATTCACTTCTACCTTAACTGTTCTCAGGACTAATCCTATCTCATATCGGTACTGTTCCGGGGTTAGCCTACGCCTCCCCATCCACACTTACATCTTTGTGTCCTTTGACTCGGCGTCCATCGCGGGTGTCCTTCCATCCACAGAAACAACCAACGAAAACCAAAAGAAGAAGAAAGCACACTTGAACAAACCGTCGTGATAGTCAAAACGACCGAACTATGCGCTGCCACAGTCGTACTGAACTGTGTCGAATTTGTGCGTTTCTGCTTTTATACTAGAATTTGAAATTTTGAAATTTTTCCGTTAAAGTGCTTATTCAGCACTTTTGGGGCGATTTGACCCCATTTTCTGAGCTCTAAAATAAATATTATTACCGGAACGAATTCCGATCATATTTGTAGAAATTTTCTGTGCGATTCTTATATAAAATTTATATAATTTATAAGATTTATGGTCCTGTTTACTACAACTTTATATAAAACTTATACTGCTTAATGTAAAACTTTAAATAAGACTGAACTACTTTCCTGAAACTTCTACACGAAACGAGTCCAAATTTCAAATTATGAACCACCACTCCATAATAAGCTATCAATTCTATATCAAAAGTATATTAAACTAGGGGGTCAAACATGTTTGCTTAACAGTTAATAATATAAGTCAAAACCGATATAAAACCGTTGAGAAGCCTTCTCCAAACTTTAAATAAATACCATACAAATTTGATATTAACCTCAGTCTACTTTATTGGATTATTAAGCACAGCAAGGCAATTAACGACATTGATAGCGAGCGCTATTTAAATGCTAGACAGCAACATCCCGCTAACAAATTTAGCTCAAATCGGCGGCTTTTTCCATTGATAGCCTGAGTAGTAGTAGCTGTAACGTTGACATTAAGCGAAACTTCCAAATATAGGACCTGCAATACTATTCCCGTGAAGACACAGATACTTAAATCGTACTAGCGAACTTGCTATGAACTTTATATGAATTTGATATAACGTTTATATGTACCGACATTAGAAATCCAGGTTGTTTGTTTAAGTACCCAGCGACCATCAGCAGAAAGTCTCAGCTAACTTTGCCTTAATATTGATTTCATATTAAATGGAATGTAACATTGTTTACTCACCATCGGCTTAATATTTGGTGGTCTAACAAGCTGCATATAATATCAAGTTATGGAGTGGACACAAGCTTGCAGGGCTGATAAGAAACTTCTCCCGATTATAAAATTATATTAATATAATATTGATACATTCTCGATTTATATAAATGTGTTCAGAAATGGACCTCAGAAAGAGAGAGAGACAGCTTATGTAAACAAAACAGACGAAAAACGGGGCAAAGAGGCAAAAAGAGGGCAGAGTCCCCTCAAAGATGGCCAAAGTGCCAAATAAGACTCGGATGCGGACTCAGTACGTCCGACCGAGTAAGACGATATGTAACAGGACCGTATTCGGTCTAGAGAGGGGGAAAATAGACTCTCGGGGGAGGGTCCATGTTAAATTTTTCAAATGCGGGGGTGTTTTAAACGGTTCCCCTGGGCTCGGGGCATACTTTTCTGGGGTGATTTATATATACTTGGGTTAGTCTTGACAAGGGGAATCAAATGATGGGTGACACGTCGGTCACGACGTTGTTTTGTGTTTTTTCATGGGTAGGGGTACCTTGTGGGCGCAGCGGGACCGGTCCGGGTTCAAACTAAAGCCTCGGATCTAAGGATCACAACGATGCCCTATATATAATTTTGTGACCAACATTCGTGGGGTTATTCAAATAATTGTGTCTTATTGGCTTACGTACATTTTTGATTGCTCATAAGTCCGTGGATCCGGGTCGGATCTCCATGAAACCGGTCTCATTCGAAAGATCGTAGAATCCTCTATAAGAAATGTTAAGCACTTGATTTCGGAATTCCTAACGGTTCCGGAGTTATGGACCGGAGCCGATATTTTAGTCACCAAATTTTCTAAATTTTGCTTCTTATCCTAACCAGCGAGGTTGAACGCTGGTAAATAATATTTCATAAAACATTGTCAATTACCAGTGTGGCGATAACTACCGAGCACTGGTAAATTTTATAATTCGGAGTTGAACTTATACTTTTCGGGGAATTTTCTCAATCGCTGTTCGCTTTCGGGCGGACAGCCACATCTTTTTGCGGTCCTTATTCGTGAGGAAGGTCGTGACGGGTATCCGTCACGGTCAATCTTGCTTACGAAGAATCCAAATAAACTTTGCGGTCTTACCACGCGGGGTAGGGCTACTCCTATACGTATCGGGATCGTCGGGGAGTCGTACCGTCCTATATTCGTACGAAATTGCGTATGGCAAGGGCTCGCCATACTAACTTTCTGTACCTATAAATTATCAGTTTGCATGCATAAAAATCCCTAACTTTTCTTCTAAAGTCATCCTAAATAAGTTACACTCAATCAGTCTACCTCCAACCTAAAAGTTACAAAAATACAACGAAGTATGACAAACAGGGTACATAATGTCATAGTAAAATACAGGCGCTTTTATGGCCTGTTCAACCCAATAGAATAGTACAAATATAATACAGCGTATTCATAAAACGGTATACAATGACAACAATGGGGCGCCGCTTTTATGGCCTCACATAATAACAACGAACGGTATGAATATAGTATAGTACTCATATACAAATGATTAACGAACATTGTCCCAATCAGGCGGCTGGGTCGTGTACCTGAAAATACGTATGAGCAGCAACATCGGTTCCAACGGTACACAAATATATGATACGATCAAGATAATATGTATCAAACGCGTGCCTTTATGGACATCAAAAGTATTACAAAAGTGATATTAATAGTACGTAATTCAAGTATATATACCAATGATGCCTTTATGGCCAACGATATTACGGTAAAATCATTATAATGCCAATACATATATCAAGGCGTGCCTTCATTGCACTACAATCAATATGTATATAGATGGATATAGATATATGTATATACGGTTACAATTCCTTGACAATTATCCATCCTTGAAATATCAACAACGATACCCATCTTGATCGAAACAATGTCGGCGGTGCAGGCCGAAATACTGAAAATGCAAGTCGGTTACATAGCGGGACTCTTTGAACCTAATTACTCCGGACTCGTGTCGTCTACCTTTATATAGATATATGGTGCTATTGAATTTGTTCCGAGTACGTACATATATACCTTGGTTTCAGTTCTGTTTCAATTATTTACATATATACCCGTGATTTCTGATTTGTTGTAATTATGTACTTGTATAACTGTATTGATCTTACGAGCTGTTTCAATAACTGGTTTACATACATATATACGGTGGTTCCTGGTTTGTGTCAGTTATACAGTCTACATATGAGGTGACAACAGGGCTTTGTAGTCGATGGGTATATATAGAGGAACTCAGTTTATATTCGCTTACGCTAAGAGGCGATTAATTGGTTCTGCTTACATAGATGTGCTTATTGCAATGCGACAGTGGGGACCTTACCCTTTTGGGCTATTCCCGTCGGGTGTCCCAGGTTGGGGAGACACTGATGGCTGAATTCGGAAATGTTGGCCACTATACATGTGGTCATGATTATTGGGGAACTCGACTAAATGTTGACCATTACACTATGGACAGGATTTTTTTGTATTCGGTAAAATTTTGTCCATTACACTGTGGACGGGATTTTTTTTGTATTCGGTAAAATGTTGTCCATTACACTGTGGACGGGATTTTTTTGGGGTTCGCTAAAAATGTTGTCCATTATGCTGTGGACAGGATTTTTCAGTATTCGCTAAAAATGTTGTCCATTATACTGTGGACAGGATTATTTGTGTTCGTAAAAATGTTGACCATTGTGGTGTGGACAGGATTATCGTAAATATTGACCATTATCGTGTGGTCAAGATTATGGATTTTCGCTAAAAGTTTGTCATTAGGCTGTGGTCAGGATTAATCCACCTCGTAACGATCCGTATGGATTTGTTACACTTCCATAAAGAAGTTAGTTTGCGATAAGCTGAATCATAATTTAGCTTTATGCAAGCCGTGCCTTCAAAGTTTCGCATAATCTATAAAAAGAATGAATATATTGATTTCTGTTACTGTAAGGAATATAATGCCGACACTATTAACAGTCTTTCTGTAACCTTGTTTTTGCTATAATAGTAGTATTTGAGTTCTTTTTGTTTAGCAATCTTGCTGGCAATCAACTGAAATCTGTGTCCAGCGAGCTGGGTGACGTCTGGAATTTCTGTCAAAATCTGCTGGCGCTCAATCTTTCATCGAATCATATATCGCACTTGACATCAGAAGCATTTCAATCACTTTCTCGGCTCACTGATTTAGACCTCAGTCGCAATGAGATAGGCGTCGTCGATAGCGGAACGTTTGTGCCTTTAAAAAACATTCAAACTCTGTAAGTTTTCCAAGTAACGCAATAATTATTGTTCTTTATTACTCGGTGTTATGTCAACGTTATTAAAGCATACTATGTGTACGGCATTACTGACCCGTATGAACGCATTTTGAAGCAGAACACAACAGTAAGTGTAAACTTCAGCATTTTCAGTAATAACTTAAAATTTGCATTTTTGTATTATGATTTCATCGTTTCGTAAAACGTGTAACACAGTTTACCTTTGTCTTTCCTACAAACCAACGAGTATTGAAGTACTAATTAACTTCTGAAATACTAATGTACACAATATAAAATAAATAATTTACTAGTAACTCGTAAGCGAGGGTGAAACGGAACGAGCGTGGTTTCATCAAGTGCTGATATTGAGAAATCACCTTGTAACGGGATTTGTGTTTGATATGTGTATATATACTACACTAAAACCTCTGTAACCGTGAACCCATTGAAAACCCTAGAGCCACGTCGACCCTAAGTCCACCGAAAACAACTGAAGACGCACAAAGTATTTGTGCTAGTCTCCAGATAATTAAACCATCGTATCCAGCGTACCGAGAAACCTACACAAAGAACAAGTTTCATACCATTTACGTAATACATATCCAAGATACTGAAGACAGACTATATTGTGACAATCGCGTACATTGATACTAAACCCATTCAAATCATCTGAAAATGTATGAAATATTCGTGCTGGACCCTAGATAGCTAAACCATCGTATTCTGAGAGCTTGATAACCTAATAGGCACTATTTGTAAGGTAAAACACGCAACAACACGCCGAAATTTAAAAAATTACTATTTCTGGCGAAGAGTCGACCAGTCATACTCGGGCCCACAGTGACCCAGGGGGTGGTCCCACAAAAAAATCGTGATGTAGATCTCGATGAGCTGATTCCGCATAATGGTTTCGATTTTTCTATACGAAGCCTGTGTCGTGAGATATTGGCTACGAAAAACTGGTATCTGTATGGCCAGATTTGGCAAAGAACCCTTAAACCTGTTCTTTTTATCATTTTGAACCTGAAGATGGGGTCGAAGCTGTTCGCATTAAACTAAAGGGCACATGCTTATTTGTTATGCAACAAAAAAATTTTGTCGAAATCCATCCACCTGACGATGAGATATGAATGACAGAAACAGACAAACAGAAGTTTTCAACATTTCTCTCCGTAGCGCCCTCAGTAGAAACCGGGGCCGAACCAGTAGTGTTTCATCTACAGCTGCAGATAACAAACATAGAGAACATTGACTTAGCCTTCAAGGTATTACACCTTGTTCAGGGATGATTCCGATGCCTTCTCCGGTTGATAAAAATTATCTGAACTCTGATTTTGCTTTATTCATGACAGCTCCAGTCACAAATAGAATGTAGTCGTCGGGCTTGTGTGGAAGGTCGCTTATTTGTACTGATATTTGGTCCACAAAACCTGTTTAAGATTTCATCGAAAAATACCCAGACATGAAGTTTTCTTTCATGGCATTAGGAAACGTCACTTAGTGTATTTTTTATTGTGCTCAATTTCCATGATATCCTTGTTATTTTGCCATAGATCACACGTGAATTCCAATATTGCACAGTAATAACCAATACTATTTCAATGAAAACCACCGAAAGAGTGGATAACATTTTTGGTTCGAACGTTGTCACCCTTCGAAGAAACAAATTTTTCTTGAATGCCGTCCCCTATGTTACACAATCATATAAAAATAATAATTTGAAGATATTTTCAGAAACTTGGGCTACAATAAACTGTCGTCGTTAATTGAAGACCGTGTTCGACCATTTGCCAATCTCACAACATTGCTGAGTATAACTTTAACCGCCAATTCTATTCACTCGCTACCGGCGAATGTGTTTTCGCTGCCAAAATCTCTTCGAACGCTTGATTTGCGCCAGAATCCGCTGTCCACAATTCATCAAGACGCTTTTCATACGAATATTGAAAAAATGTAATTCGAATTTATTGAGTGCTTCGGATGAAGGCATATTTTTCTGTAATGGCTAAAGAGCTACCCTTATAAGATGCATGTTGCTAATTGTTAATGCTACACTGAGTAATACTTGCTCGTCCCAATAATGTGTAAGGACAGTTATTATGGAGACACATGTGTGCCGTTTCATATTTTGCACTATAGGATGAATCTAAGTTTAATAACATGACACTATTGTGCTACGCAACGTCCACACGCAATGCCCAAACGATACTATATCGTAACTTCAGGCATGGACCGAAAGGTTTCGATTTTTCAATTATCAGGTCAGTCCTGAGAAGCTACGGAGCTTGTTAAGTCACATGAGCGCTTCACTAGGTGTGTTCGGCTCCGCTTAATAGGTTACGCACTTGAGCTATGTGATATGATATTTAGGGTTCCGCATGGACCTATATACCTTCGAACTTGAAAACGATATGACCAATCGAGTATTTTCTACTGCTGTGAGATTGTTTAAAATGATTCTTGTAAATTAGTACAGAAGTTAAGTAACGTCTAACCAACGCAGCCGGGTACAGCGTTCTTCTGTAGGTAACAGAAGTACATATATATTAAACTTTTGAAATGTCTGGTGATAATTTAAAGCTTGATTCAAATGCAAGGAAACAAATCCCCGAGATTTCTGCTGAGAAGCATGTAATACTCGTATGTCTAACAAGCCGCGGCGATGAGAAACATGAAATTAGTTAGTGTATTATGCTCAACGCGTTACGTATACATTCAGTGTAATACAGTTTACGCCGGTAACGCAGATGCGCATAGTGAAACTTATTGAATTCTGAGTGAGTGGGTGAACCGAGCTAAGCGGAGAATTCTTAAAAGCCAGGAGTGTGAAATTTGGCAGCGTCTGTTTGTGGGTTTTTCGTGTGAACAAAAAATTTCCTTGGGGCCCCGAAAACACCAAATTGGCCAAATCTCCTCTACGACTAGAGCTTATTCAACCACGGTTGGGTACATTTCGTTCAGAGATCAAAGCTATAATAGCCCTGACTTTTTTATACACTCAGAATTCACTTTCTTGGCTATGAGAAAAGTCCCTAGTTTTACTCCTACTGTGAGACCGTCACATGCTATGTCATCGGTAAATCAAACAATTATTGTCGAAATTTTCGTTTCCGTAGACCTTTCAAAATTTCTGGAAGCCAATCATATCGTCACAGCGCGTTGTGACCATCGTAAGAACGTGTTTAGTACATAATCCTTATTTATACGTTTACCTATTTAACACATAGGTTAATATGACTAGGTTCCAGTCTTGTGTAATGCTTGAGTAAACTTAATTTGACACCACCAACAATCCTAATTTGTAATAACCGATATCGAATTGCAAATCTTTATTGATAACAGGCTGACTTTCATTCGAGTTTTCACTAATCGAAAATTGACAAAATCAAATCCAGGTACCAGAAATTATACCTTGTGTTGGAACAGAATTTCGGTATTTTCAATTTGCAGAAATTTGGTTTCCTAATGCGTATTCATTTAAGTTTGGATAATCCAGTGTTCGCGCACAAATTTAATGCAAAAGTGACGTCTCACGAAAATCAACCCTATAGTTAAGCTTTTGGTATTCGTGAACAAAACCGGTTTAAATCAAATTCATCAAATCTCCATTTTCAAAAATTTGGATAATTTTGCTTGAATTTTCGAGAACACAAAATGGTTATGCTCGACTAAATGTAAGGTGACCCAGCTAACCATCCTGTTTTACAATTCCCGATTTGGAATCTGCATAAATTTTTACGGAACAAATAGGATATTCGATTCGGCTCAGTCCTAGCGTAGACTTAGAGATTTGCATTCGGGTTCTGTCAGCTCAGGGACAATGTTGAAATTGAATTCGTATTTGTACTAAAACAAATTTTATATAACTGACATAAACGAAACGGTTCTATTACTTATCAATTAATGTTCGCCAACAAAACCGTTGCCAATTCAAATCTGACAAAATTCCGTTCGCGAACAAACTTTAATGTTCTTGAAGAAAAACTAGTATTTTCTGACTGACTAGAAAAGTTCGGTGACGAAAATTTTTACAAAAAAAACAAAATCGGACAGTCACCGGGGACGTTTTAAGTTGTTACGCATTAGATTTCAAACTCGAGCAGTGTGTTCGCGAACAGCTTTGCGCCTAACTTCAAGTGACCAAAGATCCTTCCGTAACAACTTCATGCAAAATTACACAATAGGATGGTTGATAGGGTCAGCTTAAGTTTAATCGCGCATAAAATTTTATTCCGTATTCCCTGGGAGTTCCTATTCCCTGGTTCACATAACCGGATAGTTTTTTATTTCTTCAACAAAGTAAAAGACACGTTGTAGCCATTTGTTCAATAAGTGAGAATTTTCCATTATTCGCCATCTGCTTTATTTTGAATTGCTGCAAAAATGGATTTAAGTCAACTAGATTTTGTTACTTAACCTATATACCTGCAGTTCAAACTCATACAGTTCTGACCGAGGATATTCTAAAATTTAAACAGATTCTGATTTTGAAAATAATAATCTATAATGGAATGCTTATACGGATTTTTGGGAGGTTTATTTAGGTTTGTTGAAGAAGTATGTAATTATCACGGCCGAACCGCGATATTTCGACGCTAGGCTAATGTAATCTGTTTTGCTTTTGCAACGTAAACTCTGCTCATATGCTAATTGCCTGCTTCGTAGCTATACAGATGAACTATTATATAAATGTAGAAATGAGTGTTATGATTGTTGTTTTTGGATATTAGAACTGACACTACTGCAGCTTTTGTTTCACAATTGTGGTCTGTGTCTTCGCCTACTGTTGGCCTTTGTTCTTACTTATTGTGCCAATAAAGTGGCCTTGTTGACCTAGGGGTTTTTACTACACTTCCTTCGGGCTTTTTCTAGAGCTGTAGGGGTTTCGTTTGCCTTATCCGGCACAGTAATAAAGCATTGTCGAGACGGAACGAGCTTGAACGGAGTTTAGCTTGATAAGGTTATTTAACCCGTAAAACATATTTGTATCATTCTAACCACATATCGGATATGTTATTAACATTTAGATTTGCTAAATTTTAGCTATATTTTGCAACTTTTTGCAATATAAATTTGTCTAGGTGATTAGAATGTGGCTATAGATTTGTCGAAGTTGCCGAATGCGATAGAAGGAATTTTATTCTCGTGGTATGCATCAAATAAGCCAACGTACTAAGGGTTGGCACCGTAACAATCACTGTTTACATTACAATTTTTCTTATAGTCTCTGATTTATGGTTTCAAAAGTTCGTGTTTTTTTATTATTGAAAGAAATAAAGGGTCCTACACTTTTGTGACGTTGCCATTAATACATTGTCAGTTTTTGCTGTTATTGTGGGGGCTTTAAACCCTTGGATTTGAAACCATGTGATCATCACTAAGCGCATATTAGCAGTAATCTCCCCATTTGCCCTGTCGCTGCTGGAGTAACCAGTATATAAGACATTTTGTCGTGTGTTTACAGTTAAGGCTCTGCACGTCATGAAGTGAATTTTTCTTCAAGTTTGTAATAATATTTCAGACATATGAATTCATCGTTTTTGGTGTGCGATTGTCAGCTCCGTTGGTTGGGACCTTGGCTACGGACGCAGCAGCTGCGTAATTATGTCGATGATCTATCATGTCGTCATCCGCCTTCATTGCTCGATATGTCAATTTTCGATGTGCCTATAGCTAACTTGACATGCGGTAAGATTTCTATTTGAAAGGAATTTCGGCTGAAACGTGAAACAATTGAGCTACGAAAAGCGTGCATATAATTTTTAAATGGCATAACCAAAAATAACATCATTTTTGCACTTCGCAATAATTATTCTCGTTGAAGCTGTTGTCAAGAGTTGATGAAGTCAGATTGAGTAGTGTATAATGTACGCTTCGTTTCTACCGATCAAACTGATCGCGGATACCCTGGATTAGTATTTCAGAATTGGCCATCTATTAATATTTGTCGACTGAGTTAATATCCAAGCTAACGTATGTTTTCTGTTTGTGAAATTCTGTGAACTATGTACGCTCCTGGGGTTTTACGAAACTGTAGCTATGAGGAAATTGGCGCGGAACTCTTAACGTTACGCGGCATAAAGGTAGCCTAGATTACAATCTTCTTGAAATTTTGGCAGTGGTTATGGTGCGTATGGATTTTTGTCAATGTGGATGTCGACATAAATAAAGCTAGTATTATTTTCTTCGAGATCGCATGCATACGTTTTATATTATAACGTAGACTTTTCTATGCTACTGTTTCAGTTTTGTACTATTGAGATTATCATTCATTGCGCTGATATGTTACCTCTACCATTTTCCATCATGATCTTTTCTATTATTCCTTGTGATATGAACCAGTCGCTTAATTCAGAAACCAATTTAAATCGATAAATCTAAAAACTAATATACTATAATTCATAAATAATAACTATAATAATAATAATAATAATAATAATTCATATAATAATAATAATAACTATAATTCATAAATATATTTGGCGTCCCATAAGTAACGCCTCAGCTTTAAAGTGACCCAGCATGCCACATAATAAACATATCTAAAAGTGTTTTGGTATGCACGTACTCTCACATATAACTTAGGTTTTTTATGAACAACACCTACCGTAAGTGCGAACTTGTGCGCCTCCAATATCAATGCATTCTTCCAGTCGACAACGCACATTCAGCAATCTTTTCGAACCATGCCAGGCTTCAGAAGGGAGAGCTCCTCCGATATAGCCTCTTTAATGCATAAAAGGGTTCGTGGTTTGCGTTTGTATACCTTTTCCTGTAATACTCCCACAGAAAAAGTCAGAAATGTGTAGATCAGAACGAGTAGGCCATTCGACAGTGCCCCAATCAACGGTCAGGGAAGGTTTTTTCCAACCAACGGCGCCAGCCATCGCAAGATGAGGAAACTCGCTGTGATGCATAAAGTAAAACCTGTCAAAATTTGGTAACTGTTGAATATTAAACGTTTCAACAGCACAACGACTTTGTCGGACTATTGTCAAAATGATTAGCAATATGAAAATATTAGCAATCGCAGCATCACCAGATACCGTCGGTGAACTCCCTGTTCGTCGCATGCCAGTTTCGAAGCAATAGTTTTATGATGTGTGGGCTGCGAAGACGAATGCCTGGACCATTGTCGCACGACTTGACGGCTATATTGGTTAACTGAATACAGTCTGAACTGCAGTTATTCCATCTTCCAAATTAAGTCGACTATCAGACATTTTGTTATATTATGCAGGTATTTATATGTTCTGTTGTAGTTCTTGAAAATGTGAGCTTGAAAGTATATTATTTCATTCACAGCAATAATTTGAAGTAGGGGCGTTACTTATGGGACACCATATATAATCATTATCGTTATGAAACACGGCAGAATAACTTCTCAATCCGCTATGTTGTCAGTGCAGTCTGTAAAATCCGACTATAATATTTGCACTAAATAAATCTGCTTGAATTTAAAGCTTCATCGATATTTTATAGTAATTTTTGTACCTGCAAACCTTAATCTCATCTGCTGTTTTGTAACAATACTTTTTTGTGTCATTTCCCCCGACCCCGCAATTCTGGGTGCCCGGGTAATCCGAAATTCTCAGTGTGTAGCACAATTTATTTAATTTATTTAATATTATTAATTTAACAGCGTACTGTACTCTCCAGAAATGGGGGCTGTCTGTTCGATGTTTTTTGTTCGTTCGAAAAGCGACAGTCATCTGGCGAGTACTTTACCTTTTTCTAACATATAGGAAAATTTGACTTAGCACAAGGCCAGCTCGCCATATAATATAAAATTTGCCTCAAAATAGCTATGTGTGTAACCCAATTTTTTTAATATTTCACTTTTATTTGCCCCCGAATTTGCTTCGACCCGAGTGCCAAGGCGACTCCCAGGAGCCGAGCACCACACGCCCAGCTGACAAATGCATAGTGAAAGTCTTGGTCTTAGCAGCAACTATTGGTGGAAAATAGCATGTCCACCAATATTCAAGTCAAGCTCAACAGGGTCTTCTTTCCCCGCCGACTTCGCGGTGCCCGTTCCCACCGCTGTGGTTTCGCTAGATAGTAGACAGGGACAGTAGGAATCTCGTTAATCCATTCATGCACGTCACTAATAAGATGACGAGGCATTTGGCTATCTCGTCTAGGCCAGCATAATCATTATGGATTAATTGTCCCTGATCTGGGCTGGCCACGTTTCCCCTTTTTAATGAGAGGGAGCAACTCAGGGCGTTTCCAGAAGAACCCAACATCCACAGCTCCCCGCCGTTAAGCTAAAGGAGCCGCTTCACAAGTCAGTGCCATAGTGATCCCGCTAAATCGCTACTATCTTTTGTTCCCTGCCGTCTTTCGCGCATCCTATACGGACATAGCGGCGCTACTGAACCGGCAGTTAAGGAACGGAGTGCCCGAGTGTCGCTCTTATTGCCTTCTGTGCCCCCTTCGGGCTCCGAATGTTCTTTTGTAGAATGATTCAACGCATTCAATGCTACCTTCCAGTGATCTTACCACCAGTAACCAGACCCTTTGATATTCCGAGGTCTGCCAATAGTCTGTCTGATTTTCTTGACATGGCACCTCTATATGAGATAATTAGGGCTCCGTAGGTCACTGACGTAATTTCACACCTTCTATTATCGCTGTTGATGTTGTTTTTCACCCACGAGGTGATCTCGTCATTATCGTAATGTTGCACCTTAGAACTATATGCCCTTGATAATGCCCCCGGTTCATTGGTGGACACTATTGCGGTGTCTATTACGTATCCTTTACCATTTTTGCAAGCCACAATGTCCGGTTTTCGGAGACCAGCCCTGGTTGGAATTCTGGGCTCGACCAATACAGAGAATTTCTTTTTCACCAGGTTATTTGCTAGCATTTTTGAGGTGTTGTCATGCCTTTTGACCCTCTTGTCATGGACTCGATCGCATTTCTGCAGTATATGTCCGAGGGTTTCTTTCGAGCCACAGCCGGCGTCACACATAGGTATCACCTGGTTTCCTCTGTTAGCTCTACTTCGTGTCGGCTATAGGTTGCCCCTAATCTTAAGGGCCTTTGCAAACCGTCTGCCATCAAGCAGTAGGCCTCCATCCGTAATCCACTGGTGTATGTGTTTCGTCTCATCCATACCGATTGATCCCCGGCCGTCGCACGAGTCATGTTGGTAACGTTTTCGCCAGTAGAGGGATTCAGTCTTCCCGCCCCTTATTTCCTGGACCCCTCCATTGACCAATACCTTTAGAAAGTCTGAGCTAGATTTGTCCTGTCTGTCCCGAAAACTCGCTGAGTTAACTGCTGCCCGAACATCTTCATCTAGACTAGCTTGTAGTCGTTCCAACCTTTTGGCTCTTCTCCAGGGAATGCTAGTGCGGAAGCACTGCAGTCCCAACCCACCATCTTCTAGTGCAGCGTAGAAGTAACCCATTGGCGTGTCTTTTGGTAAGAACAGGGCTTCTCTCACAAACTTTCTCACTGACATGTCCATTCCACAAAGTGTTTTCCGACTAACTCTCCCTAGAATCATCTCGTGCATTACTTTAGGTATGGCATTCGTCCGTAGGATGTACAAGCGCTGTTGTGGCTTCAGTGGCGCCGATATTAGGTTCCGGAGGAGTCTATTGAGTTTCTCGGTTGACTTGCTGCCTCGACCAGTACTGGAGAATGAGATTCCTAAGTACTTATAGGTCTCAACCACATTCATAGGTGGTATATCTTTCCCTTGTAACAAAGCGAACGGTCTAGGATCACAAAGAGTTCGCTTGTTCCTGCCGTCACTGATTATTGCCATAGTAGCACATTTGTCCGGGTTTGGCAATAACCCACCTTTCTCCAATATATTGCAAGTCGTATCGATACTCCTCCTTAAGAGAGTCATAGTTACTCCCGCCGTTTACCCGCGTTTGGTTGAATTTCTTCACTTTGACATTCCGAGCACTTGGCAGAAATCAAGTTGGAAGCTTTGGGACACGTTTATTCTTGTGGGAAATTTGAAAGTGGTAGGGGACAAAATTTTGTTCTCTATGCTACAGATTTCTGTAAACAACGCATTAGCATTAGAAATAGCAGTAATTAAAATTTAAATAATATTTAATATAAAAACATAAATTTAGGGACATTAATAAATCATGGATTTAGTTGAACATGGTGTGTTTCGTGCAAGTGGGGATACCAAACATGAGCGAAAAACAAGGGGTATTTGGAAAGTGGATGGTCTTCCGACTCCTGCCGCTGGGGACATGCCAACGAACGTATCTTTTGTAATCTAGTCCAGTTCATTGTATTTAGGAGTATTTCCTGTAAATGTTTGTGTTATTTCTGCGATGGTCGTGGAGTAACATTATTTTAGCTTTTAGATTTGTGCCATTATCTAATAATCGGTTTGTGAATAATTTTCACTTATATGGCATTTCAACGAATAAAACAATCTTCAGTTCATACTGTTTTTGCATTTAGTTACCGATTGCATCTTGTCAATGACTGTGCCGTTTTGGTTAATATTTTCATGCCTACTTTGTCTAGTCTGTTGTTAGTGCATTAATATCGCTGCAATATATCCTTTTGTGAGCGAATTATCTAATAACAGCTATTACTACGTATGATAATCTCTAATTTGTGAAACGAATAAACTCGGCATACGTGAATAGTTATGGGCAAAAGAAGTCAGACTTGAACAAAAACATGCAGCAGTATTGCTTTGGATTTGTTTAAAATTGGCAATATTTTGATTGAGTTGCTAAAAATTTCATTGAAGATTATTACAGTGTATCAGAAACCTAATGTATATTGTGTTCAAAACATTTTCCGTACTGGAAAACTGTTAGAAAAGCATCAATTCTGAAGTGGTAATCCAATTAAACTTACTAATAATCATTTGTAATATATGAATTCATTGCATTGCGTTAATTCATTACTCAGTTTCTGGTATTTCATTCTTTTATTAAGAATGGCCAATATAACCTGTTCCAAAAGCACAAATTTGTTCTAAAAATAGAATTTACTATTAATTAAAATAGTTTCGAAATCTCGATCGAGCCACTCGCGCGATACTCGCTCGGAATACGACGGTCATTTTTGGCGAGTACTGCATATCCCGCTCGGCTAAGACAATAAAATGTTGATTCATATGAAAATATAGTCGCAACAAATATTATTTTTGATTATCTGTAAAAACAGCTTATCTTCATTCATAATCTGTCACCTAAAAAGTAACTGCATACTGATTTAGTAATTGCATACACATTGGATTGATTCGCGATATCCAGTACTCACGAGCAATGGCGTGCTTTACCAGAACCGTAAATTCGCTTGTCTCCATGTGTTGTCTGTGATCAGCAGTTTCATATCGATGAACACTACACTTTTACCGTACTGTAAAGGGTCACTTTCGTAGTTGTTTCCAACCTGATGATGCATTGGCCATCAGGATTCGTTTTGTCGACTTGGTGACCGCGATGCATGCAATTTTTGAAGTGTGGCTGAGCCGCGAAATGTCAACTCTACGTAGCGTGAACAGCTATGTTCAAACGCTTTAAGGCGGGGATGTCTAGAGCGCTTGGGAATCTAGCTGAACCGGATGGCGAAAACTATCGATGACCTGCAAGGTCACACCTTTTAAGGAGATTAAGGAAATAAAGATAGTACTCGGTAGGTCCAAAATTTGTGGGGGGGGCAGCCTCTTACAAAACGTAGGGGCGGGCCCAATAGTGGGGGTGCACGAAAAGGTGGCTGTTCCGGTTCAGTCGGGTTAATTTCGTCGTAATTTTCCCCTAACAAATTTATGGGGAACAATGAGCCGGGGCATCGAATAATTATGAGTGACGCGAATCATGGGCGGCCCGCTAGCCCCCCCCCCAGCGAGATGCCAGTAAAATCTGCACTAATATGTGCGCTGTCAACATTAAACATCTAACGGTTCCATAGTCGTAAACTCTGTGACAACAACTGATCACAACCATTTCAAGGTCATTTTGTATGTTATAACCGTGCTTATTCAAGCAAAAGTGAAACATCGTTTTGTGTGATCCTTGGATTCTCATCGGTTTCTCTGTGCTCCGATATATTCACATTCTGGGCTTTTAACAAAATGTTTTAGAGGATTTTCCAAAGCCCCACATGATTACAAGCCCTTCCAGTCAGACCGTGTTAACTGAAACAAACGTCACACTAGAATGTGTTGCTGGAAGTACTGCTGATAAAGAGTTTAGTGCTGAATGGAAATTTGGAAATGAGGTACTTTTCACTGTTAATTTTTCTTACTATGTTCTTCGTAAACGGCTATTGTTGCAACTTTGGTTTTATAAGCAAATTGCTGGTATTTCAAAGGGACTTTTAGTTATAGAGGAAAACAACTAACAAAAATTTTGCAATAACCTACAACTTAAACGTACAATTGCTTTTGTTCCAGAGTTCTTTTCTAAGTACAGAGGTGGTTCATAGTTGACTACCTAATTATTGATATAAATTGCATAAAGTAAATGCTTCTTTTGCCTTTGTTATAATTTTACTACATGGTGCTTTTATAACACTGCATTTACATAAATTTTTGTAAGTTTTTAAGTATTTACATAGCTATTATTATGGCTGTAATACAATTTTATGCAGAAATTGGCACTAATAATGTCATCTAGCCTGTTACCTTGGGTTTTACATTTGCAGCAGCGCCATTTTCCGATCATTATACTATTGATGCTTTTTACTTGCTGGTTATATTTGAACAAAACATCGTCTCAGATAATACTTCAGTTGTCAATAGCTATAGCAGCCCTCACCTAATCTTGAATAGGAATCTACAACTGTATGAAGACAATCTATCCCGATTTGCTGAATTTGCCAAAGATCTGTTACTAAGATCCTAGTTTTCAATCTATTCTTAACCAGTTTCATTTGGCTCGAAAAGAATTTTGCAGCTACCTTATACTTAATGTCTTGGCCAATAAAAATTTTTGTCTGCAAATTCCAAAAATTTGCGTATTCGCGAGGAACCGCGATCATTTTTGTTTAAGTGTAGTTATTTTTTATGGTGTAGCACTGGTTACGTTATTTTCTTTAAAACCAGTTTGCTAATAGATGTATATTGGCATTTATTTGTTATATTTTATTAATTGTTAATATTTTGTGGTTCATTATGTAGAGGCTTACTGAAGAATAATGCCATTTCCTGCGAAACATTTGCTCTAGTACTACTGTTTAGCTACTAGAAATCGTATCATCTTATATTGAAAATTTTTAGGCTATTGGCCTTTCGGATTATTCAGAGTATCTGGTTCAGAATTTCGCTTCGATCAAGGCTGGCGGTGCCGTTACTCAATTTTCCAGTCGGTTGACTGTTCTGAATATAGGTCGTTCCAATCATGGCTCGTACCAATGCATCATATCTAATCCATTTGGTGCTGCGTACTCTGAAAATGCCGATATCGTTGTCCACGGTAGGTGTATCTTACGACCATATTACGGAAATATAATTTAAAATTTAGTTTATTTTTCAATAACGACCAACGCATACAGAACTTCTCATATCTGTACAACATTGGCCGTAATATTTTATGATGACGGCATCGCGGTGTGCCAGATTATGGAAATGCGTTTTACTAAATATCAGAAATCATGGTGTATTACATCGTGGTTGCATAGAATTATATCGTTGCATCGGTTGATAAACCACAGGAGAGCGAAAGCATAAGCTACTAACTGTTTGCATAACAATGATCATAACAAAATTAGTAGTATATTTTAGCTGAGATCGAATCGTAAATGGAGTTACAGGCAACGAATTCCGATTTTTGACAGGGGTACAATTTGTAATGGAGATATGTTTGTGCGGAAATTTATTGCTTGTCTTACAGATTGTCCAGTTTACAACATAAATTTAGCATATAATGTCTGTATGCATGACCGGGTTATATTTTCTTTTTACATACTTTGTGTGCATCCAGTATAATAGAGGTTTACTTATGCGTATATCAGTATTAGTTTATCATTATCAGCATTGGTTTATCATACAGATTATAAACTTTTGGAACTTATGATTATATTTTGTATATAATCATGATATAGTTTACAACCAAAGAACAGGGGGTGAAATTTTTTCCGGAAAATCAGAATTAGTGAGCCTTGTTTGCAACGGAGCTTTAGTGGGTACTTGTAACTTATTAAGACAAAAATTGTCAAATTACTCGTTTATACATCTAGAGTCCAGAAAATTACAGGGTGCATTAAATTTCGTGACATTCAGAAGTGTACTTAAATATCTGGGCTCTATGTAGCTTCCATAAAATTTCAGGAAATTTTCTATCTGTCGGTTTTAAATTGGTTCGTCTATTGGTTGCCGCGCCGTGAAATCGTGACCACTGAGCGGAGGTCGAACTGCTCAGAACAATGCAGTAACACTACTGCTATAAGGGACTGATCAATATTCCAAACAATGCGAAATTCTCTGGCATCTCCATCGACCTCCAAATCTCGGGGGGGGGGGCATGCCGAAAAATGAATGAGGGGGCCCCCTCATTCGGAATGAGGGGACGAGAAATCTCGGGGGGGGGCATGAATGAGGGGCGAAAATTCTCGGGGGGGGGGCATCGAAATTTTGACTTTTTTATATAAAGTTATATATTTCATAATTACGCTTCCGCACCCGTTCTATATATTAGTTTCAGGCTTTTTGGTGTCTGAAACAATATATACATTTTGTATATATTGTTTCAGACATTTTATAGACAGGGTTTATACGTAGTAGCAACTATAGTAGCAACTGTAGTAGTGACTGTAGTAGTGACTGTAGTAGCAACTGTAGTAGTGACTGTAGTAGTTTTAACGCGTAGCAGCAACTGTGTAGTAGTACAATGGCACGTCGTGAGCAGCCTAAAAAAGGCCTACTCGATTGGCTATCCGGCAACACTAAGCGGCGGAAAACCGATGATGGACGTGATGCTTTGATGTCGTCTAGCACAGCAGCAGCAACTCCAGCTGCAACCGCAGCTTCTGCGACTCCAGATGCAGCACATGATACAATGCCTGGTAAAACGATTGCTCAGCCGCTTACAGTTGGTAAGCTTCTTTAATCTGGTTTCCCGACCGTGTAAGCTGTGCACCCACCACACAGCCGTGCTCCGCCAGCGGCCGAGTGAACGTGGTGCCGCTTTTTACGATCTCAAAACTTTTTTTAAAAAAATAAAAAATACAAAAAAATTAAAAAAAATTAAAATGACAAAAAAAACAAAAAATTATAAATGCCAAAAATATATCCCGAAACTTGTGGGCAGTAGCACAGCCGCTGCCAACACCGCTTGCTCGCTCGTTATCGCTCAACAACGCCTAACAACGATGTCAATCAATATCGAGGAAGACGATGTGGACTCTCTGGTGAGCCAAATTATTAAATATATGTAAGAAAATGTGGTCGGATGGAGCTTCCTACGTAATGCCAGCCCCGCAGGGAAAAATTTCGAATTTCAGCGAAACACGGTGTCAAAATCAGCGACTTTTTTTGCAAAAGACCATTCCGGAAACTTGGCAAAATTTAACAGGTGAGCCTGAATGATGGGGCAAAAATTTCCGGGGGGGGGCATGAATGAGGGGGCCCCAAAATTCTCGGGGGGTCGAATGAGGGGGCGACTTCGATTTCGGGGGGGGCATGGCCATCTCGGGGGGGCGCCCCCCCCCGGGATGGAGATGCCAGATTCTAGATCGGGCTACCACCTCAAAACAAGGGAGAGGGTCAGGACAAAATTAAAGTTTCTAACATAACCACCCCACCACAAAAACTGAGTGCGGATTTTCGTTTATGATGCCGTGACCTCAAAAGTTAAGGGCTGCCCCCGAAAATCAGGGGTGGGGGAATAGATTGCCCAATGCGTATTCATGTTGATAGCGGGTGTCATACCCTTACGAAGGAGCTATTATAAACTCTCACCAACGTTTGTGAACCTAATTTAGAACGATTGTAAAGTTATGCGTGACATAGTTTGTATAATAATTTGCATAAGTTGTCGTTTTGCTATGTAATCATAAGGCTATGTTGCCAACATGTCAATTTTTCATTCATCACTGAATTCTGTATGCGATTTTTCGATAAATGAATTTTTTGAAGATACCTTCCATCGTATATGTTCCAGTTATTATTGAAGAACCTAATTTGCATAAATTGAAGTTCTGTTTTATTTGTTGTTAAGTTGGATGAATCACATTATTAGGCCGATTTCTCAATCAATATTAAACGCCTATATTAGGTTTGATGATTTACTAACCAATTTTTGGAAAGTAGGTTCCATCGACTTTATTTTACGACCGAAAGCAAGATTCATCCAATTTACACAAGGTTTAGCTCAGTATTTTATAGGTGTCTGACCTCTAGCCACATGCAAATTAGAGCAAGTTACGAAATTACATCTTCACCTAGTTTTCTCCTTACAGATTCGTGAAAATCCATCCACAGGTCATTGAGAATACGGATAGGCGAGTATACATTACATGCCAAATTTTATTCTACTTATCCAAACCTGTTGCTCCTCTCAGATTGCCAGTAGTAGAGAATGCCCATTCTGGATGCCGACAGCCGTTTTTTATTGCACCGAGCGAAGCATGCATGACTATAAGGTGTGGTGCCACTGGCTTTAGCGCCACACATTCAACCAAATGTTGAAATACAAGCCTATCTTGTCAACATACGATATATTATTTATATTCTGCAGATATGTGGCTGATATTGTCAATACAGTACCCACCAGAAATGAGCGGTGATCGCTCGATATTTCTTCGTCTTTTGACAGAACTGCTCGTTCTTTCAAAAAGTTTCAGTGATTTATGACGTGTATAGTGGGTTCTCGGAGTGAAGTGGAGTGCTAGTTTTCGAAGCATAGAACCCATTATTATAGTATTTTTGGCTCGTTTATCTCTAAAAACTTGTTTTTGGCCCAGGGTTGCCCACAGGTGGAAATACGCCGGTGGGGGTTGTTTTATTTTAATAGTTCAGTTTTGGAGAAGTCGTTTAGTACGAAATTTACCCAGAAATTTGACATTAAAATTTTAGCCTATTGCACTAGACCCTCGAAAAAGTTGTTCATCATAATATCTTCATCTCTTTCTTGTTTTATTATCGGTATACCGGTAGTCATGATTGATGTTGCTAAGTGTTCTAATATCAAATTTGAGAAACGATGATTCACTCTTATTTTTTGTATATCTCTTTCCTGAATAGGTGTACTGGCCTGAGAACCGGTTTTAAAAATGGTTTTTGACCTTGCAAATACATTATCTGAAATCGAACGTTCTGGCTTCGTTATTCCACGCAGCGTGTTACGGTAGTTTTTTATGTAGCTTGATAGCTTTATCCCTCATCTTGGTATGCTCATTCCGATTACGTTTTTTTGTCGTCAACAACCTTATACATTCCTTGATTAAGCTACATGGGTATTTTAAGTGGCTCTTGATTCTGTGATTTTCTTGTTATAAGTCGCGTTATGGCGGTCAGTTGAAAAAGAATTTACCCAAATAGCTTCATTAATTAGCTAGTTACAGGCGTCAGAAAATGGCACCTAGTCTGCAATGTAGCCAGGGTAATTATATTTATGCCTTGCTCTCAATTATTTTTATGGTTTTTGTGCGTTCACTGTATTTTTGGCAAAAAATAAAATAGCTTACGGCACACATCATCTGTCATCAATTTTTTAAATTTTATGTTTCCATGTATATATAACGGATCGTTTACGCTGCGCGTTCCACGTCCAAATTGCATGTTTTGTCATTTTAACCTTCCTGTCGCCTTTTTGAGTGCAATTTTTTAAGTGTAATACCAAAAATTCCTTCGACCAGATTTTTGAATGTTACATTATGTCTGTGTAAAATTTGAAGGCGATATCATTTTAACTGCTTTCTGAACTTACCGGGTGGATTTGGGTTACTGTGCTCTTTTTGTACCTACAATAGACATTTTTATATTTTTGACACAAAATTTTATAAACACGAATGGACAAAAAACTATAATTTCCTGTGGAATTTATGACATCGGGTTATAGGCTTCGCAAATATCCAGAATTGCTTTTATGGCTTAGAAATCAATTATAGACATCGCAGATTATAAAAATTCGTCTTTCGGCCTCAATTTTGTGTATACGATGTCACGCAAAGTGATGCAATATAGTGAAAATGAATATTTTTCTTGAGAAGGGTGTGTTAAGGCTACGTTATAAGTATCGCAGATTATAAGAATTTGGCATTTTTAGGCTTAAAATTGGTAATATCGCTCATTTCTATTTTCTGGCATCAATTTTATGTGTACTATGTCACGCAAAGTGATCCAGATTGGTGAAAAAATGGGTATTTTTGTTGGTACGTGTGTATTCGGGCTACGTTATAAGTATCGCAGATTAGTCTCAGATGAGCTAAATAAATGAGATCACTAACACCATTTGCCGTTCAAAATTCCGTGCACAATAAATTGCGCGTATATATTTTTGTATAATAAATGTATTTCCTGGAGCACCAAATACTGACCCAAGAACAATAAAGTTTGTTTCGCCTGAAAGCATTTCGAATCAGAAGATCCAGTGTAACCATTTATAGATTAGGCGTATTTACCCAAAACTGACGATGAGTTCGCTGTCATGTCATGTCATTCGAATGAATCGCACTGTCTAGTAGTCGTACCATATTATTGAATTGTACTATTTAATTTTCTGTTATATGATACCATTACTGTTGCGTGTTGTATACTCATATTATATACTTTATATCCTTATGTTGTGTAACCGTAGTCGACTCATGGCAGAGTAGTATAGATATAGTCGAATCACACTACAATTCCTGTGTCGTTAATTATCCCCGTAGCATACTCCAACACCGAACCTAGCATTTTTGTATTTGTTAACAGCCTACAGCTTGCCTAGACCCTCCGATTGGCGCATTATCGTTATTATTATCGAGCGATCCGTTATCGATAGGATCCCTATTAGCTGTTTTGCGTCCTGCCCGTTCCGAAACTTGTTTTAGTAGAGTAATCGCAACCGTCATCAAAAATGCGAAAAAAAACTGTGGCTTTCACCCACGGTTTAACTTAAACTGTTTACCTATGCGTGTAAACTATGTGCTTGTTTTGTGACTTTGATACTATTTCTACTTGTGAATTAATGCTCATATCGTTGATTGTATGACCGTATTGCCATACCCCTTAACCAGGGAATAACCGGAACCGAAATTTGCCGGAACCGGAACCAGCAACCGGAACCGTCCATTTAAACCGGATCCGGAACCGGAACTTGGTCTTCGAAATTTATATAGTAAAACAGATGAAGGAAGAAATGAAGGTATAGTGGATTTAAAATGCATTAAAAATAACTTCAATTTAGGCTGATTTGCCAAATTTACAAGCGCATTGGCGGGTTCTTGAAGCTATTTATGTTAGCCAAGCATACCCTAAGTACTTCTGCGTTAGCCATACTCTGTTACCGAATTGGACCGGTTTAATTGAAACGTACCGCACAGACTTCTGGATGTGTAAAATAGCTGCTACAAGCAATGACCTGGCTTTGATTTGTTAACAAACTCCTGCAGGTTATTATGAAAAATTCCTACTGAAATTATGTGCCCTACTTACGTTTCAAACGACAAATTGCTTAGTTAATCTTTTCTTTTGCTTGGTTGTATTGGAGCTTGATCATTGTATAATATATGTTACATATGTTTGGATCACAGATGAAGCAAAAAAACGTGGAAAATTTCAGACAAACTTTTAAACCGGAATTCCGATTCCGGTATGGTTTTTGCCCTTTACCGGAACCGCAACCGGAACACGATTTTTGCTGGAACCGGAATTCCGGTTACTCCCTGCCCTTAACCTAACGTTTATTAAGTTTTGAATAAATAATAGTTAACAATCCAACATGTTCTCGCGTTTGTTGATGCTATATCTACCAAAGGGGTTTGAAATCGTCACCCCAGTCGACGACCTGCGTTCAGGCTTGACGTCAAAAAGGGTCGCAAGTCTTAGCGTGGTGCGCCGATTAGTCGCTGTGTAAGTACGACTTGTGTGATATGGACTTTCCAAAGACAGGTCACCGCCGACAAGGATGTGAAGGGACCACTGCCAACCAAATGCTCACTCCAACAGAACAACAACTAACCTAAGTAAAGAGTTTAGAAATTGTCGGACTCTAGTGGGGTGACACTATTTATAAAGAGAATTCGATCGACACGTCTAGGTGGAACCAGAATAGGAAATAGCGGTGAGGTCTTCTTGGTCTGTGAGCAGGTAATGGAGCCAACTTTCCTGGCGACCTCAGAGCAGTACCACGTAGACAACGTACACAACCCATCCGGTAGGCATTTTGTGAAGCGCTGCTGCGGCTTGCTAAGCTTCGTGGGACCTACCAAGACAAATAAACCTGTTGTGTCCGCCCTTAAGGTTACGATAGCTATGGTCGTATGGGCATTGCGTTTGGAAGTGTGCAATGCAGCTGCGTAACGGCGCTTGTTACTATGTTACTCAAAGTGAACTATATTGATGAAAAATTGATATTTTTGTCTTCAGGCTACGTTATACGCGTCGAAGATTATGTATATTTGCTTTTTTATTTTCTTAAATGCCCAAAATTGTTTTACAGTCAAATAATGTTCATATTATGAATGACTTATTATCAGTTATCAATTTTAGTATTGAGGGGAACGGAATTGATTCCTGGAAAAATGAGGTTTACTAGATGGAAAAATGCACTTAAGGGGCAAGGAAAAAGAAACCCCTGTATGTAAAAGCTCACTTTATCACAAATTTATATATTATTGTATCGAAAAAATGTTATTATCTTACTGCTATTAGTATTTCACTTGATGGAATTAATGCATTTAATGGGTCAAAAAAGCTCTTATCGGCTAAAGTGCACTTTTTTCTTACACATTCATATATTGGAAAAATGTTTTGGGTTAATTAGCACATATAGTCCAGGGTCATTTTAGCGACTACATGCATTATTAGACATGTTTGTTTCATTTCAAAAAAGGTAATATAACAACAAGGGTTTGACTCATAGCATAGTCCAAGGGTGATTTTAGCAATAGGATGTACGACTAAAAACATTCATTATGAACTAAATTTGCTATATTTATCCTAACAATTAAAGTTGTACAGTAGGGGTTTCACCATAATTTTAGCGACTGATTTTTACAGCATTTTTCCAAAATACTCGAAACACGCATTAATCTAAAGTTAACCTATCCCATTAAATGCATTATTTCTTTCTAGTGAGATGCTAGCAGCAGTAACAAAATAGCATTTTTTCAATAGTAGCAATGTGTAAAATTCAATATAATAGCAATGTGTAAATTCAGGATAAACAGACCTTACCAGTGTTCCTTTTCCTCCCCTTAAGGGTATTTTTTGCTCTAGTTTATAATTTGCTGTTCAAAACTAAATAGGTGTTGTGAAAAAAGTGGCTAAACCTGCGTTTGACGGCACGATCTAATTTCATTAATGAAAATTAAGTTGTTCGTGCCGATGTTAAGACTTTTAAGTCGTTGTGTTCACTCTTGACCCTTGACACTGTTTCGCCTCGTTCGAGTTTATTGTTCTACTTTTGTAAACCTTTGCTGAGAACCTGCATAAAACCAGCTCAAGCACCAAGGTCACTAGCATATCAACTTACGGTAAACCATCTCTCGCAGTGAATTTATTCAGCTGTTTTCCAATTTCAGAATTTCCTTATTTCGTCAGCATTCCTCCTGCACGCATGAGCTTCAATCCTGGAGATGCGGCTCGTCTGGTGTGTTCAGCGGCTGGATATCCAGAGCCAGAAATATCATGGCGCAAAATAAGCCAAACGATAGCTGCCGTTAAATCGCCCATTAAGGATCGTTACGACAATAATGGCAGCACCTCCGGTCTGCTATTAAGCGGCAAATATCAGTTGGACACACCCTTTAGTCAGAGAACGGACGATTTTCCTGCTGCGCGCCAAGAACGAATGCATGTGATGCCCAATGATGATGTGTTTTTCATCGTCGATTTGAAGCCAGTCGATAGCGGAAATTACTCATGTATTGCTAAAAATTTAGCTGGACAAATAGCGACCAATGTAACATTGATTGTAATGCGTAAGTTTGTTTCAGTTATCCGGTATGGTACTCGTGTTTTGTGTCTTTGTGCCGGAAATATTCAAAATTCTGTTCCTTTATAGTGTTCTATTTGAGTCATACCATGCTTTGTAACGGTTCGCTGCTGCTAGAGGAAACGGAAACATTGTTTTTAAGTGTTAAAAATGTAGAAAGTTAAATGCAATATATCTGCCGAAAATTTTGGTAATTTACCAAAGAATAAAAAATTTGCAATAAAGTGCCTATTTTTCATGCATATCCGCTGATATCTTTCTATGATTATTCGCTGCGTATATGACGTGAGTTTTTACCCTTTTTATTTCTGTATATAAATTTCAGAGACTCCGGAATTTGTTGAACGTCCGAAAAATGTCACAATCGACGAAGGTCAAACAGCAGTTCTTCAGTGCTTAGTAACAGGGTCTCCGAAGCCTACTGTGAGGTATTTATTATTGTTTTATTTGGTGGTTTTTTCGGGATTAGAAATAAAATAGTAATAAAATAGGCTCGTAGAGAGCTCTCCACCAGGTGGGAACCCACTGGGAAGATCGGGAAGCCATCTATTCCACGTGCGGAAAATCCTGGCAGAGCTACTTATGCAAAGCCAACAAACCCAGACTCAGATCGACAGTTTGGTTGCTCACTGGACATAATCATCTGAGCGATCATCTTTTCAAGCTGGTAAATTGTCTTTTTGAGACTTGTAATACACAAGAAATCTCGCAACACGTTGCATTCAACTGCAGCAGTGCTACTGATATGAAGCATGTAAACATATGGTCAGGATCCTATGTACCTTACTAGATTCCGCCAAAGCGGATTCAACATTACCGCGGAATACTGCAGATTTTGATGTAATTAGAGCGGTAGCTTGTAACGAGTATGTTTTTGTCAGCACTCTAATTTCATCTATTTATCTAGTGATCAATAAAGCGAATGACATTATGAATGAGCTGAAAAGCATTGCCCGTACACATTAAATTTTCTTGGACAAAATTTTTCACATTTTTAACATTGTATAAATTCCATAAATCTAAACTAACATATAACAAATCTTTACAGCAATAGGTAATAATAATTATTATTAGTTTAACGTTTAACTAAATACATTTTGTTAAAAACAAGTGAACCATTGGGCATTTCTTTCCTAATTTGTTTATCTTTTCTTAACCTGATATAAAATATTGCAGGTATCCTAATACTTGGTATCGCGACTTTGGGTTTTAATTTTAGGGCCTCGCAGCAGGCTGGGTTCATTTATATTTTACCTGATCTTATTCTCTTTGGCGCAAGTGGAATGTTTTATCTATTATGCAGTATGGCTGGAATAACACAACAGCCAAAATAGCTATTTATTCTTCTAATATGAAACGTGATTGTGCTTTAACTTTAGAAATAACGTTCATTTGTTTGTTTGACATATTACATTTTAGATGGCTCCACGATGATGCTTCGATTGCAATAACTGAACGTCACTTTTTTCCCTCTGATGGCCAAGTTTTGGTAATTCTTCACTCGAAACCTTCCGACAGCGGGCAATATACGTGCGAAGTTGGAAATGAGCTTGCGAATATGACCGAAAGTGCAGCCATAACTGTTAAAAGCGGTTTGTACCTCCTTTTTTCCTTTGAAGTAATGGTCGCTCTGATGGATTCATAATTTAAGCCTGTGGGGTGCATATCCTAGCAATAACAATGCCTTCTTGTAAATAGTAAAATAGTAAACTTTGTGAATTTTGCTACAAAAACTGAGACCCAAAAGCTGAGAGCCAACGAAATTTACTGCTGAGTTAACCATAAATATCGCGGTTATGACATTAGTTACTGATACGGTAAACATGGATAATTTCTGACGAAGGACATCCGTATCAACTCGGACTGTCGAAGTCGCCATAACGTGTTACAAAATCTTTGAACTAAGACTCGTTGACCAAGTTTAGTCTTGCTTAGAGAGGCGTACACGGTAAATGTTGAGTGAGTACTCGCCCCAATTTCAAATTGTTCGGATTTTTCCGGAAAAAGTTGGGAGTAAGCGTCGACACTGAAGCTGATGTCAAGCTTCCGAAAAAATTTTTCTCGGAAAATCTAGTTATTGACTTGCTATAAACCTGGGTGGGCAAGCCTCAGTATGACTGACAAAATTATGGGGGGTGGGTGGGATGAAGTACATTTACAACCATAGTACGGTTATGTGCTTGCTCGTTACCATGAGTTAAAATATATGCATATTATATATGCTTGAGCAACTTGGCAGATTTTGAGTATTAAAATGTCTTCAAATGCCTACATGTCTTTACCCAGACAAATTCCTATATAATATACATGAGTAACCAACTTGGTACATTTATTGGGGGTAGACGAGGCACCAGACATATTGCTAAACAGGGAGTAACCGGAATTCCGGTTCCGGCGAAAATCGTGTTCCGGTTGCGGTTCCGGCAAAGGGCAAAAATCATACCGGAACCGGAATTCCGGTTTAAAAATTTTGTTTGAAATTTTCCACATTTTTTGCTTCATCCTGTAATCCAAACATATGTAATATATATTATACAATGATCAAGCTCCAATTTCAAGTTTCCTACAGAAGAACATGCAACAATCGTATGTGTAGTAAAGAAAGGCGACTGGAGAGAGAGCGAAAGTGTGTATTCTACGCTCCAAGCTTTGTAAGCACATTCAATTTGACGCAGTATACGCAGTGGTGTATAGTGGAAGATATTTTTTGCTCTGAATGTCCAAAAACTGACGTATTTGATCGATAAATAAACATTATTAGCTTCCTCAGTCTCTTTATAGTTTCAGAAAGGCAATAATACCATCGCAATATATTAAGTTTAATGTAAAAGTTATTTTTAATGCGTTTTAAATACACTATACCTTCATTTCTTCCATCATATGTTTTACTATATATAAATTTCGAAGACCAAGTTTCTGTTCCGGATCCGGTTTAAATGGACGGTTCCAGTTGCTGGTTCCGGTTCCGGTAAATTTCGGTTCCCTGTGCTAAATATACATACATGATTGACCAACTTATTTTCCGGTACCCACACATTTAATGGGGTACTCGGGTAGTTCGTCGGGTCGGATACCCTTGCAGCGATTTACTGTCCGATGCTCAGGCTTAGGTTCATTGTATGTTTTATTGAAGGTTTGCCATTTTTAATATATATCGTTTATTTTTCGTGAAAACATGCAATTGAAATTTTAATGTTAGTGCCA
Source organism: Trileptium ribeirensis (assembly GCA_030248225.1). Taxonomy (NCBI): domain Eukaryota; kingdom Metazoa; phylum Nematoda; class Enoplea; order Enoplida; family Thoracostomopsidae; genus Trileptium; species Trileptium ribeirensis. The sequence goes on from JASANE010004825.1 coordinate 65,567, forward strand.
GATGATACTAAAATATTTTGTTACAATGGAAGTTGCCGTTTTCATATTCAATACGGAGTTTTGCGTGTAGTCTTTTAACCACATTGAGTTATAATGGGCCCTGGGATATAAAATTTTATTTGTTCATGATATTGCTAAACGATTATTATAATTTTCAGGGCTAGTGGTATCAACGGCAGGAACTATCGGTACAACAACTCTTGACAAGGCTTCACTCGCTGGAATTATTATAATGGTCCTGTTTATGTGTATTATTCTCACATCGATGGTATGGGTACTCATAATTTATGTGCATCGACGTCGTTTAAAACAAAGTAAGTGATTGAATAAAATGTACAAATCTGCCTATGACAGTCGTTCAATGCTGCTAACATCAAACAAATTCTTTATTAGATTCGTTCTGTGAACTGTTAAGGTTGTAAACTGTTGTAGCTTATAGCAATAAGGAATATAAATTACTACAATATTTAAAATTGCCGATGCATGCAGTAAACAATTGAAGCGGCTGGAGCGGAGTTTCCACTGAGTGCACTAGGATAGAATAATCAGCAAATTTTTTTATCCGCCGCTGAAATTTACGACAACTCTTCTTCAAGTGGATGGATTTCTATAAATTTTATGGTTCGATAGCAAAAATGATTACGATGTGTCCTTTAGTTGAACTTTAACAGCTCCGACCACATATTTGCGGTCAAAATGGCAAAAGCAGTGATTTTTAACGGTTCTTTGTCGAGCCTGTTCATGCGGTTACCAGTGTTTCGCACGCCATATTTCGCGACCCCGTCTTCGCATTGAAAATGAAAACCACGATGCAGGATCAGCTTAGCTACAACTTTACTGAGCACCACCTTACTGGCTAGTCCAAACCTCGGAAATTATAGCCGGGGGCAATTTCTTTGTCGGATTCTGTCGCGTTCAGACGTTTATTTTTCTCAGCAGTAGGCTTTGAGCCGGGGGTACCCGAATTTTTGCTGGGGGTACATCCATTTTGCCGGAGGGGCAGCCGACAATTCCAGGGCCACCCGCGCCGCCCACCATTTTGGACTATCCAGGCTTATTGTGGGGCCACTTCCTGAACCGATGTGGGCCCGAATATTGTTCGGTGACCCTTTTTTTGAAATATTGATTCTTCAATTTTCTGCATGTTATTGCTTGTTTAGCCTTACAACGAGCTTGTGTTAGGTTATCAAGCACTTTTGCTTTTGCCACAGCTATTCATGGCTCTTCAAAGATTTTACGGTCGACAGGCCCTATTTCCGGTATATGGCATGTCTTCAGTAGTTTGGTTATGTACTTCTAGCAGGACAGCAATGAATATTGTATATGGTTTTTTCGGTAGGCTGAATACTATGGTCTGGTTATCTAAAGACCAGCACAAATATTCATGCGTTGCCAGTTGTTTTCGAGCAGTTTAAGTTCAACAAGGCTTTAGGTTTTCCAATGGTTCTGGGCTGCAGAGGTATTAGGGTGATATAAACATCAAGCACAGCCTGTTACGAGATGATTGCATGAAAATGATGAAATATAAATGGAACCATAATCTTTACGTTTCACCCTCGCATGCGAGATGCTAGTAAACGTTTGTATTCGCGATAAATATTGTCATAATATTTAATGCTTACAGTAAGGTATAGTCGGCTGCAATAAATTTAAAGACGGGGTGAGTTTGGACCTATGTTGGAGGGGGTGCCGGTTCTGAAGCTCGACGTACTAAACCGATCTTTTTAAATGATGTAACCCTACAGTCCTCAACTTGGATATGGCCAAACATAGGGTTTCTGGTATGTAGGGCGGAGGCAAAAATGTGGATTTGAATAGTTGTGGGGGATTCAGCTCACTGTGGACAGGCCAGCTCGAAGACAGAAGTATTGACCTTCACGATCATGTGATATGAGAAGTACGAGTTGGATCGTATGTTCGAATGACACATAGTGTCGCTGGAATGCCGAAGTTAATTGTGCAACTAAGCTCTTCTAATCTTATAATAAACACATACTTATGTTCGAATAAACATAACGGGATTCCCTAACCATTCTATTTCATAATAACCGATATCCATCGAAAAATTTTCCTTAGGAAAACATTGGGTTTTTCCAGGCCAAAAATTGTTGGCAAAGTCAGGTAACCTAGTGTCAGAAATTACACATTGTTACGGCAGACATAACTATGGCGATCTTGCATTTGCAGGAAAACGTCTGTAATTTTTTTTAATTCGTCTGTATTTGTGACAAAATCATTCAACTTGATTTCAACGCTTTCTCAACAATATCAAGAAATTTGTACAAATAAATTTAACGCGATGCCATAAAAATATCGGTCTCGTAATTCAAACTCGACAAATATTTTTCCAAAAAAAATAGATATTTTGAATTTGCAAAGAATCTTTTTGCGTTCAATCACACAGAAGGAGCTAGCAAAAAGTGTTGACCCGAATTTGAAAGTATTTCCTTTTAAGTATTTAAAGTAACAGTTTTTGGCCTAGAAAAACCCAATGTTTTCCTAAGGAAAATTTTTCGATGGATATCGGTTATTATGAAATAGAATGGTTAAGGAATCCCCGTTTATGTTTATTCGAACATAAGTATGTGTTTATTATAAGATTCAAAGCTTAGTTGCACAATTAACTTCGGCATTCAGCGACACTATGCATTCGGACGTACGACTCGTCCTTCTCATATCATGATCGTGAATACTTCTGTCTTCGAGCTGCGCCCTGTCCCCACAGTCAAAAATGCCACAACTTCAAATCCACATTTTGTTCACTTGCTCATTATCTAC
>JASANE010004826.1:0-50133 GCA_030248225.1 Trileptium ribeirensis
AGAATACTACCACGATGAGTATGGGCCGTTCCAGAAGCTCCTGAATGGATATTCGCTATTTTCGATGGACAAGATTGCGCTAGTAACGGACGTCAGAAATCTTTCCGCTGTTTATGACGAAGAATCCAAGTTGTTGAACGAATTTTTTGTGAGACTATCACGCTTGAAGCTAAATGGGATGCAAATCAATGTCAAAAATACGACGCCGCGCCGCTGTGCTCATCCAGCGAGTTAGATAAACACAGTTACGCGTTTTCAAATTGTGCGTTCACGATCATTTGTCTTCGGTCGATCCCAGCACGGGTAATAGATGGAAAAGCCAGCAGCTTCTACAGTATCTTTTGGCGCACAAGGTTGACTGTTTCGGTGAATCTGCTGCAATACGTCGTATCGCTAAGAGTTATCTGGAACTGCCACTAAGCACCGCCAGCGTCGAGCCCGTCTTTTGCGCTTTGTCTCTTCTCGATTCGCCGATATGTCGACCTAGTAGCCCCGAGCGAATAAACCAGTACATTTCGCTCATTATGGAGTTAGCGAACTTTGAAGACTGTGACGTTTCGTTGGCTTTGTCGATTTGGCAGAGTTTGCGCCGCCGCCGCAATGTGTTGTTGCCTGATCTAGCTCGATCCGATCTATCAGAATCGCTGGCTCTACGAAGCATCGCTGACAAAAACGCTGGTCGTATTAAGAAAATGGAAACACGCGTACGCATTGGGCGCGAAACGAAGATTTTGCAGTTGACGACGCCGACGATGAAGATGTGGCTTATGCGAGCGACGATGATGACTGTGTCGTTTAGGAGAAGGACGACATGTTTGGATGCGAATCCGATGATTTCGATAAGTTCATGCTCGACGAAGTGGACTTCGGCGCATCACCACCACCCCCTCTGATGACGACAATGCCCCAGGCACGGGGGCATCGACGTCGGCTCAGTAAATCGAGGTGGGTCCGGCCAGTCAGGGTCGGACACCTGGGGTGCAGAGGGTGGTGGATTCGCGGGCAGCGGTCATCAGTTCTAACCGGTGGATTTTCGGAGCCAGTGTCCAAAGAGAGCACACAATCTTTATTCAAATACGAAAACAACAACAGCAGCAATGTGTGCGGAGCGCTGGACCTCGCAAAAACTAGCGAGTTTTATTTAATTTTAACTATAATTTAACAATTTTTTCAGCCATTTTTAAATTTTGTAGTGACCCATTTAGGGGTCAATTTTTGAAAAAACGTAAATTTTAAGGGGTCGTTTTTGCGAAAAAGTAGGGGTCGGTGTCTAGGGGGAGCTCGCCGGGAGGGGGGCCGATCCTTAGGGTCGCCCCCCTTCCCCCCTCTAAAATAACACCGGGTGTGTTGCGCTTGATGTATGTACTGTATTATGCAGGACATTGCGGTGGAAAAAATGCGCTATTGAGCACCAAAAAGTTTTGCATTCAAGACAGAAATTTTTTGAAGCTAGTGGATAGATTACCTCTGATCATGTAGATGTAGATCATCGTTGTAGATTATGTGTAAAACGTAGAGATTTTTAGCCCAATTTTGGGACAGTGCTACAGAACTAACCACTTGGCTCATATCTGCTACTTTTTTAGTCTTCGGCGTGAAAAGATCTAACCAATAGGCATGGTGACAGCCCTGTGTCGATCACGCTGTTTTCAGGGAAATCAAAAACCAAAAATCGTAAAATTTTCAATTGTTGTGTACTCGCACATCTGCAAAGATATCGAAAAATAAAAACGTCCGAACGGGCGACCCAAAAAACCCATAGACACCAATAGCTCCCACCGGAAACGTATCACTAAATCGCTAACTCCGAATAGGAAAAAAACATGAAAAAGACGGAATTCCCCTGGGCTCTCCATTCGACTAAATATTGCCAAGGGGCATGAACGGGGGCACCTGTTTTGAACTAGGGGGATGCCATGCCCAACTCGATTAGGAAATCCCAGTTCCCCTTAATCTGTAAAATAAAGATCACTATAAATTATGATTTCTCTTCGTTTCACTCACAAACCCCCTTGTCATTAGTTTGCGGTTTCTCTCCGAGAAACCACGATTTACCTTTAGTCATTGATGGAGCGCTACCTTCTTCCGGATCAGATCTTCCGCATTTTACATGATAATAAGCTGGATTTAAAATTCTAAGCCAAAATAATAAAACAAGTTTAAACAAGCTGTCTCGCGACGCCGGTATTTCAATTGTAGTGGCAGCGTATTTACTTTTACCTCGCTATGTGACAGTCTTAGCAAACACATCATAAGAAGGAATCCATAGAAGGGCACGATTGTCAAACTTTTATTCTTTTTCTAAAGAAATATTATCAGCGGCGGCACGCACAATAGTCCATACTGGCTTCTAAAAATGGTCCTGTCCTGCTCAAAAACACTCCCGTTTGACATAAAAACTTGGCTTACAAAAATGCCGTTCTGACGTAAAAATCGACTAAATCATTAAAAAATTAGTTTACAGGTTTAAAAATATTGGTCGTATTCCTTCGGCATGAATAGATCAGTATTATTCCACGCTATCCCAGTTTATAGTCTGTACCACCGAACCGGCTGTAAACATCTTGGTACGACATTGAAATTATAAATTTTATTAAAAAATAGATACGTTCGTGATAAAAATAATAAAACTCAGGAATGGACTGACCTGCAAATACAATTCTTCCGAGTCTTCTTGGATCGATAATCGAAGCGCTTGTACCCGCAGTCGATCCTGATGGACCTTGTTGATCAATCGGCATCGTTGTGCTACTGGAACCGCGATGATGGTTTTCGCTACTGGAAGACGCCCCGGTCCCACCAACTCCGGTACCTGCGGCAGTTGATGCAGCCGACGTCAAATGTGCAACAATCGCGCCGGTTGCCGCGTCTCGGCCAGACCCGGTATCCACACCCGAAGACGATTGACGACTTGCACCACTGCCGCCTCCTACTGCGGTTGGTACAAAGTAGAAACCCCGCGGTGGGGCATGGCCACCGACACCTCCACCACTATGATGTTGTTGTTGCTGCTGTTGATTTTGATGATAATGGCTGTAACGTTGACTGAGATCAGAGCCATTACCACCAGTGACGGCTCTCCCAACAGTATTGCCCCGTGATGCTGCTGATGATGAACGATAGTACGGGTGGTTTGGTTGCGTTGGGTCAGTTGCTGCTGCAAAAACAGCACCGAATCGTAATTTCGCCTCAACCGCGTCCATCACTGCAAACAGCCAGTCCCACGTATTTTGCAAACGACCATCGACAAACGTCTGAAAATACAATACATTCAGTGTAAAGCGCCAAGTTATCCAAAACTCAGCTACTAATCACTTGAATAGCGACCAAGCGTTATATAGATTCATCCGGCGTACCAAAGTGTCGTCAATCCATGGTAAACGCATAACATTCAACACTTATATGGGACGAGCTTGGATACAGACTTCACAATTAAAAATATTTCTTAAAAACTTGCAACCCAACTGCAGATCCGGAGTAGTCACAATTTTTGGCGAATAAGCTTAGAAGGCCTGCCGTGCGGAGGACTATAAAGTAGCATTTTACCAACCTCCAGTGCGGTGAGCCCAGCAAAACCTGCATATCAAACTATTACAGAGGAAAACTTTTTAGTTAGTAAACAACGAGTGACCTGTTTCCACATTTTGGAAATTTATAAGCAAAATATCAGACTGACAAACAGCGGGCGACTGTTTATGACAACAGATGTTCGTTAGACTTGGTTTACCTTGTTATGATGGTTGTCCGCGTAGCAATGTATCTCTACGTATGTACCTAGATGGCAATCAATCCGTAAACGGAGACAACAATAAATGCTACGACAGCGTAGTTTCAAACAGTAATAATTTTGGTTTTGTACTGGTGGTATTCAGGATTGAAAGATTACTGCGTAACCTGCATCGACGACACCCAATTTTATGGAACACTTCCATCATGCAAAAGAAATAAAAACAGTACAGCGATAGCCTAAAATAAAATATCAATCGATAACGATTTAATCACGAAATACAATTATCAAGCAACAAAAAACCCATGGGGTTCCAGCTGGCCTCTGACATGGTGGGGGTTCTCGGGATCATTCATTCCGGCACGCTGAATTCAATGATTTGATTATTTATAGAGTCCAGCGTGCATATTTCAAGCCTTTTCAGGTGGTCTCAATTTGTTTATCGTCAATGATACCCTCAGCGAATGGCACATATATCTTAAGTAGTTTGATACATGGCATCAAGAACAACTTATATAGAGTTTTTCGATGTGCTGAATACAATAATTTAGTTATGCAAAGTCAAGCGTGCATATTTTACGCATTTTCATAGGGTTTCAATGGGTTTAGCGTCAATGAACCCCATTTCCAGAATATAGTCTTCTGTTATTTGGTTACGTATTGCGTACAGGTCATCAAGAGTTGCCTATATGGGCCTTCCGTTATGCTGAATAGGATGATTTGGTTATCTAGAGTTCAGCACAAGTATGTTATGTCTTTTCAGACGTTCTCATTTGGTTTAGGGTCAGTGAACCCAATTTAAGAAAATAGTATGTCTTCAGTAGTTTGGTACATGGTGTCAAAAACAGTTTACTATAGAGGTTTTTCAGCCTCCAATCATCTCGCACCCGAAAAAAAGAGGTCTCCTTGAGACCAGGGTCGCCGCTTTGATATGTTGAATACAATTATTTAGTTATCTCGAGTCCAGCATGCATATTTAATGCATTTTCATGGTGTTTCAAAAGATTTACGCTCAATGAACCCGATTCCCAGAATATTTTCTGCCTTCAGTTGTCTAGTTACGTATTGCATACAGGTCATCAAAAATTGTCTATATATTATATTTATATCTATTTTTATTATTGTCTATATACTTATTAAGTTTACTAATAGGCTAGATACGACAGTTTGGTTATCTAGAGACCAGCACAAATACCGCGCTATCAGATGTTTTCGATAGGTTTAGGGTCGACGAGGTTTCAGGATTTTCAATGGATTCAGAGTTCCAGAGAATTTAGGATGCTATATGCATCAAATGCAGCCTGTTACAGGTGATTAAACAAAGTGATAACTTCAAAATGCCACGCTCGCTCCGTTTCACCTCTGCTTGCGAGGTACTAGTATATATCATACATTAATATAATGTATTTATTATGTAGATATTTACATATGCGTCGTTATATATATACATGTCATCGTCAATGTTACTGCATTCTACGACTGACATGAGTAAAAATGTCACAACATTACGTTGGTCGGACATAAAAATTTCTTGGTGTCAAAATAAAAAAATTTAAGTGATCACCTTGGTAGAGTGTGACTAAACCCGGCCCTACCACACATATCGTAACGTAAAAGCTCAATTACCAACTTTCATGGGAGGGGAAGGGTGACGTGGCCAGCAGGGGTCAGCGCGCGGACATGAGGGGTAATCCCCATAGTGGAACCCCAAGTATCGTCGTCAATTGAAATTAAAAAGCGAAAACTACATCAACTAAAACTGAACAAAATGATTACATTTATGCGTCATTAAATTAAAGCAGCGTCGCCTGCCAATCCCTGTTGACACCATATAGAAAACTCTGTTATACAACAAAGCAATATTGTTGCCACAGCCTATACCATGTTCAAAAATTTTCGTAGCAAAACGCATAGTCTATATTCGCTGACACAATACACCTGTTTGACGTGTAATCATCCGCAACTCAAGATACATAAACTTACACTTCGCACTTGTTGTCGCACTTCAACATATTGTATGATATTTATGTAATAAATAGTTAGCAAATATCACAATGTATAGCATTTGCAACACTCTACTGGTATATATAATTAGGTACGATAGCAATTTAAGATTTTGTTAATTGTCAAATTGTCATACCCCGGCGAATAATTGCTTTACAAGAATTATTTGAAGACCAAATAACATTGTTTTGTTTAATTTTTGGAAGCACCGCCTAAAACACAACTTTTATGGCTCTTTTATATATTAAAAGATGGTTGGTACACGGACCAAGAGTTCGCCAATAGCTAGTGATAGAAGGGAATGGTAGGCGGTGTATCTTAAGTTTACTCTTGCATTATAACGAACTATATTTTTAGCTTAAATTTTATTTTCAATATTAAAATTTGTGTGTGTGTAAAAAATACATTCTCTGAGGCTTAGAACCAAGAGAATATAAGACACAGAACGGACTCACCTGCAACTGGGCTGCTTCCTGTCGCGTAACTGTCAGAATACGAGGAAGCAACGGTGCCTCTTTTTGATATTTGTACGCTGTCGTAAGGAGTTCGACTAGCTGACGCACTAAAATTGCAAACGTTCTCGACAATAAATTTGCAGTAAACGTTGTCGATGGAACTTGACTGTCTTGGTATTGCCCACTTGAACCGTCTCTTGCGCTAGAGCTCGATGAATGATGCGCTCCATTGCCCGATGTACCGCCGCGACCAGCGTATTGATGATGAGACACTCCAGAACCAGAGCCATGATGACTTCCGCTCCCCGATCCAGACGTTCCCGAGTTAATACCAGCCGATCCAGCGCTGCGACTACCACCTCGTAAAGAATGGACGATAAAACTGCTACCTACAATGCAACACAAGTCATCTATCCATAGTTGGCGAGTTGACGTCATGACAATACAGTACAGGGTGTTTCAGAAGTAACTACCCACACTTTGTCAATCAATATCTTCTGGTGTAATATTTCGCAATGGTTGTTTATCGCTGTTTTTAATATTTCAGGTTATTATAAATATATTGGCGGTCTCTGTCTGAAAAAATTTGTGTTGTAAAGCTTTACTATAAATACGGAAATTATGCCGAAGTCTCACGCCAGTGGAAAAATCATTTCGACTCAATACCTCCTACTCGCAAGACGATGGCTGATATTATTTCCCGATTCGAGGACAGTGGCAGTGTAGCGGAACGGCTGAGGCCGGGTCGTCCAAAGTCTGCCACAAGTGGGGACCACAAAGCTGCATTAAGCGCTGCGGTATCCAGGAGCCCCCAGAAGTCAACTCGAAGGGCTTCCCTGCAGCTGGGTATTCCTCATACTTGCGTTTGGCGCCTTTACAAGGAGCTTAACTTGAAGCCCTTTCGGCCCCGTCTTATCCATGGACTCTCTAATGTTCATTTCGATCGCAGAGTCCAGTTTTGTGAGACATTTATGGACATGGTGGAAAGCAGTGCGTTGTACCTTGATCGCATTTTGTGGACCGACGAGGCGGTTTTCAAGCTCAATGGTCATGTTAATCGCCATAATTGTGTTTATTGGTCTGAAGACAATCCACATGTCACGATTAACACAGAGGTCAACGCCCTGGAGTCTGTGTCTGGGCCGGAATTTGTTCACAAGGCATCGTTGGTCCATTCCTTTTTGATGGAAATGTCAATAAAACCAGCTATTTGGAACTTTTATCTGTGAATGTCTACCCGCAAATCGCAACCGAGGACCTTGTTTTCATGCATCACGGAGCCCCAGCTCACTACGCTACCGAAAAGCGCGCTTGGCTGGACGAAAGGTTCCCGAATCGATGGATCGGCCGAAGAGGTGCCATGGAGTGGCCAGCTAGGTCACCAGACTTAACGCCGCCTGACTTCTTTCTTTGGGGTGTTCTGAAAGAAGATGTTTATGGAAGTAGGGCGAAGGACCCTCAAGAATTGATGGACAGAATAAAATCAGCGTTTTCTAAAATTCCAGTGGACTTATGCGCCGAAGTTTGCCGAGCTGTACCACCCCGACTGGAGAAATGCATTCAGCTTGGCTGTGCACAGACGGAGCTGTTCTGAGATCTCTCTTCGTAATGTAAGTAAACTTTTAATACTTGTCTATAATTATACAAAAAAATGGCGAGCTACCTCTGCCCAGTCAACCGATAGTTAGCATCAAACAGTGGGTAGTTACTTCTGAAACACCCTGTATGTACAAGTACAGGTATCTGTGCAAAAACTAAAGATCCAGAAACAATTTCATCTCAGTATTTCCACGACATACACTTCGAGTACCATTTATGATCGCAAGCAAAAGACTAGCAATTGGGGCGTTTCCATAAAGAGGTACATAATGAAATACTAAAAGCGTGTTCATGCAAATCTAGAGTAGGGAAGCTCTTACCGTTAAATAAATCCTGAGAAAATACATAAAAGAAATTATTTCTGGATTACATGAAAATTGCTTACCATGGGGACACTAGGCATCCGTAGCAAACTTATGATCACCCCATCACCGGAAATTTGTATCACAAATTTTCGAGGTTTATGTGGGATTGAAATTCTACAGGTTGATTGGTTTCGTTCCGAAGTGCTAAAGGCTTTTATGCTTTTATCTACGGTACTGATTTCATATTGAGAACAAGTTCCACGGCTACAATACTACGATAATCACTAGACCGCAGCCACAGAGCAAACTAATATAAACGAGTTTTATAGTACTATGGAACTTTGGAATAAATTTTAGGGGTGATGCTTTACGTCTACAGTAGGTTTAAAGAGTAGTGATCCCCCGCCAAAAACCTGAAAATAGCGATAAAAAGTATTAAATTATTCCAGGAATTTTCTTACCTCCGTCTGCGATAATGCGTGAGTAAACTTAAGGTGACCCCGCCAACCATCCTATTCTGTCATTACCGATATCGAATCGCAAACCGTTGTTACGGAAAACAGGCTTAATTTCATTCGGTTTTTCGCTAACCGAAAATTGGCAAAATCAAATCAAGTGCCAGAAATTATGGAACAGAATTTTGGCGATTTCAGTTTGCAGAAATTCTGTTCCCTAATGTATTATCATTTATATTTGGATTATACAGTGTTCGCGAACAAATTTAATGCAAAAGTGACGTCACAATCAAATCGACAAATTTTCGTTCTCAAACATTCGGGTAATTTTACTTCAATTTTCGCGAACACAAAATGGATAGATTTCAATCGCGTGGGCTGTGTTCGCGAACAGCTTTACGTCGAATTCCAATCGCCAAAAAGCGTTCCGTAACAAATTTTATCCAAAAATACAAAATAGGATGGTTGCCGGGGTCATTTTAAGTTTAGTCGCGCATAAGACTATTTGCATGTTTATATTATTCTTCTCGCGGCAGAAGTTAATTTATATACTTTCTCACAAAATAGTCGTGCTCAATGCACTAGACTCTGGGACCGATAAAAATTTTTAATAAAACAAGCACAAAAGACCAACAAAAATAATTCCTACTAGAACAAACAAAATAAAATCTACTAGTGTAGTGGTGGTCGTATAATTTGGTGTACGTATAATAAATTTACAGCGTTATTTATATTGTTGCCTTGCAAACGATGTATTGAAAACCCGAAAAAGCTATTAACGGCATAATTTTCAACACCAGGGTAACTCAAAAGTATGCAAAGTCATGTCCAGAATAATTAACAAAATTAAGAAGTTGAAACGATCCTCTACATTAAAACTTACCACGATGATGTCGCGAACCCGCAACATCTAAAGCTATGGCAGTGCCACTACGGCTACGCCGTCCACTGCTGGATTCATCGCTGAGACCACCACGTCTTCTGCTGCTAGAAGATCCCCCGCCACCTCCAGACCGGGTAGTCGGAGACGTTCCGAGGTGTCCACCGCTGTCGGTGCCACCGCCGCCATCAGAATCCGAATTATCCGTGTCGTCGTCGTCATCATCAACATGATCATCTTCACCGTCTTCGTCGCCATCGTCGTCCATTTCCAACGCCCCATCACTTCGTTCGCTATCGTCACCACCACCGCTTCCGCGGGTGACACCGCCAATGCCAGATCTACCACCAGCACCATTTGCGCCTGCACCAACGCCACCAGGACCGCTGCGCTCATCGATATCCGAGGCTCCGGAATCCTGGGAAAAGCAATATAAATATTAGTTAGAGTAGTACACCCGCAGCTTAAGCTGAAGGTTACATAAGAACTTCGCTCGTCCACAAAGCCGCTGAATGCTATTGGAATATCAATTTTGTCGACCCCTGGCAGAGGCAGTCGCCCCCATGGTTTGGTTCCCGCGGGTCATGAACCAGTGGAGGCATGGTTAGTCTCCAAATTGATCAGTTCCGTTCTAAATTAATAGCAGCTTATCAGACGATTTTTTCCTATGTACATATTTCATCTCTCAAAAACCGAAGTTCTGGTCCCTCCATTATGATGAAGATGTCCAATGCTCGGTCATTCCCCTACGAAACTCGCCAAAATCTCCCATATTCGCCCATACCTTACCCTAAAAAATTCTCAATGTTGAATTTTGATTTAGATTATCCAGAAGACATAGAAACTAGTAAACGTAATAAATTACAAAAATGCAATAGGCAGAATTCTATATCTTATTTATGTGTAAATGTATTTCAACTAAATATTTAATTAATTTATAATAGGTACCACGTTTTAGACGGTTGATGTCAAATCTGATGTCAACGATACAAAAAGCATACATAATAATCCACCACATCTAATTAACATACACGATAAAATTTTCCATCTTTACATGCCACATATTCATGATCAGCGACATCAAAAACCCAGGAGCGCAAAAATCAGGAATTTTGAGGTGATTTTAAAACTTTCATAAAATTAACTAATTAACATATACGGGTATGTATTAACTTTCATAAATGTCATTATTCCTGATCAGCGATATAGAAAACTCCAGTGTACAATTTTTTCATTTCTGAGCACTTTGAAAATTTTTAAAACAATTGCATAGTTTAATTCAATAATTTCATAATCAGCACGGCAAGATGTAGTATACGGCCCAAAATAATAACTTTACACTAATTATTCATTGAAAAATACGCAATTTTTGTTTGAAAATGCTACAAATAGGTTAACATGATTAACGATGCTAATTAACTAAAACCATATCTCTTGCACCTGAAGGATATTAGGCCCTTCAAACAAAAAAAATTAAATTGGCCCAGTGGTTATTGAGGAGTTCGACGGACGGAAAAGACAGTGTCGCTTTTACACCTTTGAAGGAAACAAAAATACCTTACTTCGCAAGGAAAAAGCGTTGTGACGCGGCCGTCACTGCCAACAAAGTGTATAAACCACAGCAAATAAAATGTTAGAAGACAGCAATTTACATTTCGCAAAAAAACTGAAATATAACGTTCCCCATTAGAGAATGAATACGACGGCACATGGAAATCCCTCCTCCATTTGCATGAGCGAAAACGCGATAATAAAGTTGTAAACCAAGTGGTTTTTGAATCACGATCTGTATAAAGCTGGCCTGTCCACAGTGGGGGGTGGGTGGACCCCCCTCCACTTTCCAAATCCCCCATGTTCGTGAGATTTTCCCCATGTCTGTCCCTCCCACTCGGCCGAAACCCCCCATGTTCAACTAATTCCAACAATTTTTTATGTCTGCAAATTTGTGTTCTTTGTTTGCAAATTGTTTTTTAAACATTAATTACCACTATTTATAATGCTAAAATATTTTTTTAGCTTGAAAGTACGTTCACAGTAGTAAAAATGCATGAAAACATGGAAATATTTTGTATTTTAAGCAAAATTTATTCCCCTCTTTGAAATTTCCCCCGAGAATGAACATGGGGGCCCCCCGAAGTTCCCCCCAACACACTTTTCGGAGGGCTGTGTACAGGCCAGTAAAGTGACCATAAAATTCAAAATTTAAATAAACAAACATCTATTTTACTACACCAATCGCAGGCAATAATGTACTCAGAAGCTACATAAATACATTTTCTGACATACAAATACGTAAACTATTACTAGTAACTCGCAAGCGAGAGCGAAACAGTACCTAGCAAGCGAGAGTAAAACAAAGCGAGCGTGGTTTTATTTTTATGTTATTTCAATCACCTGTAACAGGCTGTGTTTGATGAATATACCATCTTAAACCTCTTGAACCTTAAACTCATTAAAACCCCTAAAACCTCGTAGACCCTAAACCCACCGACAACAACTGATAACGCATAAAGTATTTATACTGGTATCTAGATAACTCGTATTCAGCCTACATATCGACTATTCTTGGTACCTGTACGCAATATGTCACCAAACAACTAAAACAGATTATATTCTGGCAATCGGGTTCATTGACCCTAAACTCCTTGAAAACCAATCAAGTATGCATGCTGGACTCCAGATAGCTAAATCATTGTATTACGCATATGAGAAAACCTCTACATAGACTATTTTTGATGCCATGTGCCAAACTACTCAAGAACGACTATTTTTTTGGAAATAGGGTTCATTGACCCTAAACCCAATGAAAACGTCTGGAAAGCCATGAGATACTGGTGCTGGGCTCTGGATAACCAAATCATCGTATTCAGCTTAGCGGAAAACCTATAGCCAATTTTTGATGACCTGAACGCAATAAATAACCAAACTATATACTGGAAATTGGGTTCATTGATCCTAAACCCATTGAAAACCCATGAAACATGCACCCTGGACTCTAGATAACAAAACGATTGTATTCAGCTTAGCGGAAAACCTCTATAGATGCCATGTACCGAACTACTGAAGACCGACTAATCTGAATTTCGGGTTCGTTGACCCTAGACCCATCGATCGAAAACATGATGCACCGTGGACACTAGATAACCAAATCGCTCTATTAAGCCTTAAGAAATACCAATATATAGATCATTCTTGATGCCCTACACGCAATACCTAATCAGACAAATGAAAAAACTATACTTTTGAAATCGGGTACGTCGACCAGAAAACCCAATTAAAGGTATAATATATATAGGCCAGTTGGACTCTATATAGCAAAACCATCTTATCTAGCGTGTTTGATAACTTAACAGACACTCATTGTAAGCTAACAACAAACAATAACGCATCCAAAGCCTGTGTCGCGAGATATAGGCTGCGAAGGACGATATCAGTATGGCCAGATTTGGCAGAGATCCCTTAAAAGTTCTGTTGTTTGCACCAGAAGATGCGGCCGGAGCTGTTAGTGTTCATGCATATCCTCGTAACTTTTGCTATCGAAAACAAAATTTACCGAAATGCAGCCATCCGAAGATAAGTTATGAATGACAGAAATAAACAAAAAATAAATTGTCACGGTTCTCTAGCGCTCGCAGTGGACACTCCGCTCGCTCCGTTTCAAAAAACACTACTCTACAGAAGAACAAGGAAGAAAGATAACTAGTAGCTTGTCTGGTCGCTGAGATGGGGAATTCTAAGTGTTATAATTCAGACAGACGTACACAGCTGTGTTGAATAGTAAAATTGAGCAACTGAATATCAGCGATCTTCCGAAGATAAGATATGCTATTAGTTCAGAAGATATACCCTATTATTGTGCTCGCAATGTGCAAGCACACTGGGGATAAATATTTACTATGCAAAATTTAACAAAAACACCATTCTAGCTAGAGCGGTTGCGGATATATTACCATTTACCTGTATTTTGGGTCCCGTGGGCCAATACAAAACCGTTTTGACCTATCACTGCAGCGTAAATAATGACAATAGCAGCTACTTAGAAAACGAATGAATACCAATATATCCCGAGTGGTTGTGAAGAAATTACAATTTTTGTATTTCGGGACTCGTGGACCCACTTTAAAACAGGTTTTGAGCCTAATACTACAAAATAAGATAACCACGCAGCAAATCATTATATAAAATATAGACTTATTTGCTCTACATAATGATCCCAATTCTAGTTACAGTAAATAACGTGATTTTTGGTACCTTTCGGCACACGACCCGAGCAAATTTGGCCCGCTTTTTACGGAGGGAAGGGGAGACGAAGGAATCGGGCTTGCGCCCAACTAATAACTAATAGCTTTGACATGAGATATCGCGCGCATTAATCTGCCCAGGCAAAGTTGTGTTATCCGGGTAATCTTAAAACCCTATAACATGTCAAATTTTACCACTGTCATGGCTAATAAGAACTCTTGTTTTCGCTCGTTTCACTCACTTGGCTTCTCCAAAGTGGGGGATAGGCGCTGCTTGGTAAAATCTTTGGCTTCATCCGTAAAAAACCCCAGTATAAAAAAATGACAAAATGTTTTACTAAAATCCCTTTATGAAGTTAAAAATTTTATTAATTTCAGGAAAAAAGTCAATATTGACCTCAATAAAGACGTTTTGCACAGTTTCTGAGACCATATAGTAACAAGCTTAGCGTTTTTCCTTATTAAATACTAGTAACTCTATCGAGATTGCAGAACGTAGTGAAGTATAGGCACACCTACGCCTTTTGCATGCACAGCCAATGAGCTCTCGATAGCATACGACGATATGCTATATGTGGATATCACACAATACCGCACCACTTGGAACAAATCTAACACGTGTATTCAGTTCCCATGCCCGAAAACCCTCATGGAGAACTTTTCAAATTTCGGGTCGAGGAACCATGAAGGTGCCATACCTCAAACCCCATAACTCCAAAACCGGTGCCTTAATCCAAAAAAGACGCATCGGCATTTATTTTACCATGAAATAAAACCAACCAGAGAAAAAAATTCGAAAGTTACGACAAACACAATCTTGCTTCCGTGAAGGATACTAAAATGATGTAAAAACCCTCATATTGACCTCTGACCCCAAACCAAAGGGGCGCCATACCTTTGTGCCCATGAAACCATGGGTCACAGTGCAAAACCGGCACCGGCAATAAGTTTTCCATGCCCGAAAACCCCAAGTGAAACTTTTCAACCGCGCAGGACGTCACAACAAATTTTTTTAATTTTGGGACGATGAACCATGAGTGTGCCATACCTCAAAACCCATAACTCCAAAACCGGAGCATCAAACGAAAAACAAAAATAGAGGCATCGGCATTTATCATTTTACTATGAAATAAAACCAACAAGAGAAATTCGAATGATAAGATAAAAATAACACTGCTTCCGTGAAGGGTACTAAAACCCTCATTTTGTCCTCTGACCCCGAACCATGGGGCGTCATACCCCTGTACCCATGGAACCATGTGACGTAGAGCAAAACCGGCACTGAGAACTCCCAGGTAAAACTTATCAGCCGCCCAGGACGCCACAACAAATTTTCAAATTTTGGGTCGAGGAACTACTGGGGCGCCATACCCCCGTACCTCAAACCCCACAAATCCAGAATCGGAGCCTTAATCGAAAAACGAAAAAGAGGCATCGGCATTTACCATTTTACTATAAAATAAAACCCTCCAGAGAAAAAAATTCGATAGTTAAGATACAAATAACCTTGCTTCCGTGAAGGGCACTAATGGGGCCAAAAAACCGCATTTTGACCCCTGGCCCCGGAACCAGACCCAAAATCAAAAAATGCTCGGGGATGTACACGGTAAATCGACTATGCCGGTTCGAATGAGCCCAAGAACATGAAAATCCTTTAAGGCGTTCTAGAGTTATGGCTGGTCACACAAACACACACACAACGGAATTGAAAAGACTTGACCCCTGCAACATACAATCTCCACTAAGTTCTGATGAAATTTTGATCTCCTTTATATTTCGACCCAGTTCAAGCCGGGTGGGAGAAATTCAAGCACCGTAGCAAAATTCGGTGCCCCCAATCCCCTGGCGAAACTTTCAACGAATAGAGAAGCCAGCTCATTACACTCAAAATTCAATAAAAAACTTTACTGGGTCGGAATAATAAGGACCATCGCCGCGTTCGTCACGATCAGATAGCTCAGTCCCGTCACCACCAACAACTCCCGCGCCATCGGTTCCTATTGCATCGCGCGCTCCGTCATCATCGTCATCGTCTCTGTCATCATCATCATCGTCATCATCGACGTAATCCCGATCATCATCCTCGTCATCGTCAACAAAAGATCCCAAATACGACGGCTCGCCACTGTCACCTGTCCCCATACTTCCATGACGCTGTCGTGTGGCACCGACACGGCGTCGACTCCCACCGCTGTCGTCACCAGTGCTCCCTCGATCCCCGTCATTACTAGCACCACTAGCAGCTTGCGACGATGACGACGCGAGATCTACCGAAGCCGCACTAGCAGCCAAGGCATCAAGGCGTCGCAGGCGTGGTGGTGGTTCTACATCTCCACCACCCATGCTGGAACTGCGTAATGTACTCGTTGCCATTAAACCTTAAAGTTCAAACACATTTATACTTTACATATTACCCAACAAATTTAAAAATATGTCATTCCAAGTACTATCTATCTGTGTTACATGGAAGATAGGCTTAGGCTCAAGGTAGAGACGCTGTAGACTTCCCTTAAATTTTATATTACCTGGAGAATTTTCTCAGTGCAACGAAATTTGTTAATTGTATTCTATAAAATATTAATGCATGTTATTTCAAAGCTTCTGTAGTTATGCCAAAAGCTGTTCATTGTCTGTGTTATAAATGATGACATAGTCACTCGTGTAAGCTCAATAAACAGATTCAGATAGGCTATTTCATTACTAAGTCGCTGGCCACTCCACAGGCCCGAAATAATACAGAGGCCTTTGAGCTGGGAGCCCCAATTTCCAAACAGAAATATCAGTTGTAATTTCCCCCGCTTCCACTACAAAAAAAATCGTGCCATTAAGTCAACTTGAAAGTTATATTAATACATTTATCGTGTTTTTTCACGAATTTGCATCATTTTTATCGTTTTTGCTGCATATTTATTATGGGGGAACTGCGGCAAGATGTGTGCATAGATATGGTAAATCTAAAAATAGTTTCAATTTCGATTCTTGATTTAAAAAGCATTCGTTTTAAATTTCTTTCCAGAAAGATGAAATGAAATCCATCCGTTTTAAATCGACTCATTTCAAAGCGACTAGTTTTAAAACGTCTCGGTTTGAATTCACTTTTGGCGGGAATTTTGAAATCCGTTTTATGTTGAACACATACACTTAATGCTAACCTGGGTGATGTAAGCTGATGGTTTTAACTTCACTTAGTTGATAATATGACAATGATAACTTGATTAAAATTCATTATACTTCGGTTTAATCAAATCCAGCGAAACTATACCCAGAAACTCGAAATTAAAATGAGTTTTGTTTATGAAAATGAAATCAAATCGACCCGATTAACATCGCGTAAAAAATAAAAGTGATTTTAAAACGAGAAATGAGATTTCATCTTTAATTTCTGCCATATCGCTGTACACATCTTGTCGCGTTCCCGTATTATTCACCTACCGAAAATGCATATTTCTGGACTCAGCGCTTCAGATTTTGACAGGAATATTCGAAATATAAGCAATTCTACGGAGTTTTGTTAAGGTCGTTTTTTGTCATGGGGTACTGAACGTTGACTTGGGGAAAGCTAAAATTTACCAGGGGCCTGACCTGGGCGGAACCGCCGAAATCATGAAGGTATCTCAAGCATCCTGGGAACCGCCCTACGTGGGGAAACAGATTCGCTAGACAAAAACATCTAGAACGCTCATATTTTCCAGCTTCTAAAAATAATCTGCGGGTGAAATAAACAATAATTTCAGTAAAATACGGTTATTTCAGTCCAATTATATCACGTAGCCATGTTACGATCGTATCCATACCTACACTCAATTATATCTATATCCTTAGTCCGTCATGTTGCCAATTCTATTCTGTACCGGGCTTAACGTAACGTAAATTCTTTTTCTAAGTGCACACCCGAGCCAAAATCACACCTTACTAAGTTGTAATACATTATGGTTGCAACAAAGACTGGAACGGTATTGTTTGGCCTACAATAGCAGCTTTTGATCGGTTGAAGTTTTCTCCTCTCATGACGATGCTACTAGACATCAATATAGTAGTACACTAGATTTGTCCCAACTTGTCTATAAACAGTTGCAAACTCCCGCATTTTTTACTATTTTCGGCATCGAATTTATGATTTTTGCTGTTGCTCTAATCTATAGCATCAATTACCGGCTTCTTCACAGGACCAAAATGTTGTGAATATTGGCCCCCACAGCTCCAACTGGAGGGGAGCTGGAAATAGCTGGTGAAAATTTTTCCCAGCTTACCTGAGACAATTTTATAATTGCATTTTTCGTATTTTTCAGACATTTACAGCATCTTTATCGTGGTTTTTGCTGCACATATATATTGTTTGTTATATTTATTGTTTAAGCTCTTAAACTGTTTATTGTCACAGCCTGTATTTCATTTTACTTTTTTATAAGCAGTAATAAAGTCGAAATATAAGCAGTGATGATGAGGCTCGTTGTACCCTTTCCCGCTAGGACGATTTGCTTAGTGTATAACATAAATTGCCTGATTGCTGGGGTCGACCACGGGGAACCCAAAATTTACCTTGTGGCCATGACCTGGGGAGCCGTCGAAATCCAGGGGGCGCCCAGAATTATGTTAGTAAACGCTATCACTCGACTGCAGTCACCGACTTACCTCGATGTCTTTGACGACCCCGACTACTGCCGTCTCCACTCGCCCGATGAAGCGCCTGTGTCTCACGCCGTGTGTCTCGTCTTCGACGTTGTTGCTGATGCATTGGCTGCCGATCACCACTGTCGATAGTACCGCCGACATTCCCGCGAACGTCTTCAGAACGTTGCCGACCACCGTCATCACTCTCGTCGTCGTCACTGTCTTCGTTATCAGCATCCTCGTTTTCATTAGTCGCTGCAAAGACATCAGAGTTTATGATAATCATAAGATCAAAATTCATATCAACATTATTTATTCAGAATTATTTTTAAAAAAGAAACAAATTATAAAACTTTTGAGCACCTAATATGACTGATCCCGACATGGGTGCCAACCATGCACTGCCTCAGGGATTACAGCTGACAACGGTTTTTCAAGTTTAGAATTTCCGAGCAAATACACAAATATTGCTAACCGTTAGAAAGAGTGGTAATGGTAGTGGTGTTTGAATTTTCGAAGTTTCCGTAGGTTTTAATCTCAGTCTGGCTCTTTGGCTACAAGGTAGCCGTTTCACATTTCATGCTAAAAAGTAAAATTAAAATTATGGAGTTAGCTGGCTTCTGAAATAGGGGATGACGGGCTTGTCCACAGACGCTCCCGGACAGTGGGGTATGGAATGGGTCCCCACACGTCCGAAAACCGAGCAAAAAACCGGAGACACGAAATTTGACCTTCTTTTCGGAAAAGGAGGAGCGAAAAGCGTGGACAACGAAATGGAAGACCCTCTCTGGAAACCTTCTCGGTTTTAGCATTTAATTAGCATTTTTTGGGGCTAAAGATTGACGTGGGGCGCCATAATTTTCAGGGGAGGGGGCAAATGGGAGTTGCGCCAGACCGGGGAGGGGAGTGTAGCCGAAAAGCTGAAGGAGCCCCTCCTCTGTGGAGACGCCTAAATGAGGCAATGGCCGTACTAATGGAGCATCTCTGGCCGACCTTCTTGTCCCGACGTTTAAACGCGACCGTTTTGGTCACCCAGCACCAGGGAATAACCGGAACCGAAATTTACCGGAACCGGAACCAGCAACCGGAACCATTCATTTAAACCGGATCCGGAACCGGAACCTGGTCTTCGAAATTTATATATAGTAAAACAGATGATGAAGGAAATGAAAGTATAGTGGATTTAAAATGCATTAAAAATAACTTTTACATTAAACTTAATGTATTGCGATGGTACTATTGCCTTTCTGAAACTTTAAAGAGACTGAGGAAGCTAATAATGTTGATTTATCGATCAAATATGTCGGTTTTTGGACATTCAGAGCAAAAAATGTCTTCCACTATACACCATTGCGTATACTGCGTCAAATCGAATGTGCTTACAAAGCTTGGAGCGTAGAATACACACTTTCGCTCTGTCTCCAGTCGCCTCCCTTTACTACATATACGTTTGTTGCACGTTCTTCTGTAGGAAACTTAAAATTATTGGTTTATATGATTCTAGGAGATAATAATAGATAGAAGGTAATTTT
The DNA here is from genome assembly GCA_030248225.1 of Trileptium ribeirensis. Classification (NCBI taxonomy): domain Eukaryota; kingdom Metazoa; phylum Nematoda; class Enoplea; order Enoplida; family Thoracostomopsidae; genus Trileptium; species Trileptium ribeirensis. Next base: position 19,810 of record JASANE010004826.1, read on the forward strand.
CTGATCAGTGGACAGAGACACTGTTTAGGCTAGCGTTGGACAAACAGTGCCCATCAGTTAGATCATAATGATGATAACTTTCTAATCAGAATGCTATAAAAATGAGACACTGTGTGATGCTGCTCGCACAGTTTAAATAAATACAGTTCATTACCAAGAAAGCAGTTTCTAGCTGCGTTGCAGATAACGTTAGTTTACTGCAATTTAGACTGATTTACCAAGTTTACAAGCGCACTGGCGTGTGCTTGACGCAATTTATGTTAGCCAAGCATACCCTAAGTACTTCTGCGTAAGCCATACTCTGTTACCGAGTTGGACCGGTTTAATTAAAACGTATCCCACAGACTTCTGGATGTGTAAAATAACTGCTACAAGCATCGACCTGGCTTTAATTTAACAAACTCTTGCAGGTTATTATGAAAAACTCCTGCTCAAATTATGTGCCCTATATACTTACGTTTCACACGCTTGGTTGTATTGGAGCTTGGTCATTGTATAATATATATTACATGTTTGGATTACAGGATGAAGCAAAAAACGTGGAAAATTTCAAACAAAATTTTTAAACCGGAATTCCGGTTCCGGTATGGTTTTTGCACTTTGCCGGAACCGCAACCGGAACACGATTTTCGCCGGAACCGGAATTCCGGTTACTCCCTGCCCAGCACTGGCACCGATGATTTTTGAACAATACAGTGTTGACACTGAAATTGAATAAAATAATTTCAACGTAAATAAAGTTACAATGATTAAGACGAAGCAGACTGTTTGGAATTTCGTTTTCTACTACTTTCAAGCGCTACTGCTGATGTTAAATCGGAAAGCCAATCTAGCTTGGTAATAACTATTATTTGCCGAAACTAATCGAGTACAAAAAATGCCTTATAATATTTCAGTGGCTAAGCTGTAATTCAAAATGCCGGTATAGTATTATAAAGTATCATCAGTATATACACCGAAGCTAAATAACATACACAAATTTCTTGGATATAAATAGTTGGAATGATAAAATATGATTAGCTTACCTGCAAAATCTTCCCTTTGATCGACATCCATCGGAATTTCGTCCGGAGCCGTCAGAGCGTTTGTTCCGCCGCTCATCAGCGACGTTGACGACTCGCTAAACACACCAGGCAATAAAGGTAACGGATCGATGCCGAATACATGTTCAGCCACCTGCAAAATCAGCAAAATAGACAATTAAGATTTACACAAACCATCATACATGCCGACGGTCGGTCATGCCAGGGGGGGTAGAGGCCCCCACGGGGGGTGGGTGGTCGCGGCCATCTCAGGGGGGTAACCCCCCCCTGGCCGGCCAAATTTGTCTAGGGGGAAGGTCTCGTGAGAACCTTTTTTTTGATCGTCGGATGTATATGGCTTTTGTCTGCTGAGCTATCGGGTGCGACGCCTACGGCGATGGAGTGTACCAGTGCTATTTTAGTGCTGAGTTCGTGGTTAATCCACCGTGGACCATAGCAGACATTCAATGTCTAAATCTAGTTAGTATATAAATAAGTATTTCGGTTAACTTTTATTTCAGGGAATGACGTCTTTCAACAAAAAGCTTTCCACAAATTTACAGCTGCATATGCACCACTAGCTACAAGCAGGCACAATTTGCGCAAGGTTTGTGCTGCGCACCCCCGGGGGGAGGGGTAACCCCCCTGGACTTTTCGGCCTCAGGGGGGTCCGGACCTCAGGGGGGTTACCCACCCCTACCCCCCCTGCCGGCATGTATAACAAACCATCGATACAATTGATGGAATAAAATTGGTTGCTATACTGAATATTGATGGGCAGGGATATGGGTAAAATTGTGGGACACTAAAAACCAAATTAAGAAACATAGAAAGACCAAAAATTAACTAAACATTAAATGTCTGTGAATTTGTGTTCAAATGCATTTTGACTGCGGCAATAAAAATATCACAAATTTGGTTGCTGTGAAAAGACGAACATAGTTTTGAAAACGCTAGTATCTTGAATTTCCAACTAAACGTTAATCTGAGAATCGTCTCGTGGGCCTAAGGCCTATATACATTAAAATTGACCGTATAAACCGACAAAATGTAGATCCAATGAAAAAATCTCTTCTCAAAATACCATAAGAAAACAAATCTGTAAACAGTGTTTTCCCCTGGCTATCGAACCAAGGGTTTCTTGCTTCTCTACCACTAAAATTTTGTTAGTGTTACTTGAACATCCTGGTTATCTGAATATTCCGACGTTGCGAATATCCAGATATGAAATCGTACTCGGAAATCATTGCCCATCATTAATATAGAGGTTATGTAGAGAAAATAGGCCCACGTACGACGATTACGGCAGGGGCACTGATTCCATTTTAAGGTTTATTTTTTTTGAGCAGGAGCCCCTACAGTTATATCATGTTGGTCTGTTGATTCTCGTAAACCGCTGATCTATCTGAGAGCTGTTGCACTGTTCCTGCAGGAACCTCGCCAAGCAATAGTGATAACAACGCACGTACAAAAATACGCCACACACACTCAGTTAACACAGCAATTCACTATCCACAATGGGATCAATTGGACGCATTGCGCATTCAAGAGTCAATATTCACGTGGTAGTCGATTGCATATACGTAATGTTAAAGCACATACGATATAAAATTTTGTGACAGTTTTGGCTATTCAATGAATCATTGATTGGGCTTCACCAAAAACGCAAAAAACTTGCGCCAGTTGAACTGTATTTGGAAAGAACTTCCCATCGTTGCCGGTTTTAACCCAGCTACCCGTAAAAATTACGTCGCTTTTCGTTGAGTACAAATTCGAGATAAGTAACCGGAGTTAGCGATCACGAAGACAGCCTTACCTGCGACATTCGAGTAACAAACAATTACAATTTTTATAATTCAAAAACCGACATTCACTTCTCAAACAAGTTGCAGGCAAGCGACGCGACTTTGAAAAATTTTGTGGTGAAATTTTAAGAAATTCTGTGACGTCACGAATAGAGCGTTAGCGGAGTTGTAGCTGCTGAGCATCCTCTGTTTTTTCTCTTCCAGGGCCTGGATGTAACGCTTATGAGACTGGACAACCGATTTATGCATCTCCTGTGTGATGTCAACAGATAAGGGGACGCCGACACTGTTTGTCGCGTCATATACCGTCCGCTGAGCGACCAAACTGTCTTCTTCCACATTTTCCGCAACAAGTCCTGATTCACCGAGAACCACTTTCCACAGTTGCAATACCATGTGATATCACAAAGACAAGTTTCACAACAATAATCATATCGTCGCTGTCCGTGTCATGAAATGAGAAAATATGCAAATTTTCGAAGTGAATGATTATGGTTGCAAGTAGCTAATGAGAAAATATTATGGACAAAATAGACAGTGGAGGTTTTTGTTGTTGTACTGGAGCAATGCGTAATGTGGGAGAAGAGGGTTCGGTGTCTCTGAATTTTACAATCATGACGTTTAAATACGATTGTAATGAAGCTATCTCGGCGTTTCGACGAATTTGTTCACCCGAAGCATTCAGTTATTTAGTATTGGGTTTAAGCACATTACGGAACAGACGGCAGCAGTGTCACAAAAAATTCATCCAGTGGCATTGGGTTTGAAGACAACGATCGGTACAGCTCAGCAGTAGCTGGATGCTGACTAAGCTCTTGAAACTTCGATTTCACACGATCCGCGAGGTCAACAGTCAACCGCCTTGACTCAACTAAAAGCTCCAATAAAATCTGCATTCGTTTCTGGCAGACATTTGGCCGCGCTGACTGATCCTGTTCAGAGCTTCATCGAAGCAGACGCATACGATTTCGCAATCCGCCAATTATTTCTTCAGTTTTCGAAAAAAACAGGGCAGTGCCATAGACGGTCATGTGTCGCACCTTGGTACGACCCAATGAAAACCCTTCAGCAACGATGCTATCGGGAAACATCGCTTTAAAAACATGTCCCAGACCGTCGCTGAATCGGTATGACAAGTGGGACAACGCAGCCTTTAAGGCCCAGATTAATTCAGCCTTGTGATCGCATATTTCTGCCGGGGAGGGAAAATAAAATACAGCGTGCGGCTCTTCGGATTGGGTATTAGTAAGGTTGGAGGAGATCTCCGTAGAGTAGGATCCGGGAGTAGCATCTGATGAAGTGGGAGCGACAGAAGTCGGCGGTTCGACGGGAACAAATCACGGACGCTCAATTGGACACCCTTAAGGCGCAAGGCTTCCCGGTTTACTTTGCTCATGGCTGGCTATTGCTGATTTTCCGAGAGGACTGATTTTTGCTACGTTTGCACAATCCGCAAAACGCGTTAGTCTCATTTTTTGTGTCCATTTGAAGCCACTAACTCAATACTGTGTTGTTACTGATCCAACTTTGTTGAAACTTGGTGGTTTTAGGGCCGGGATTTGGGTGGACATCGCCACAAAGGAGAATGAAAATCAAGGGGGTGGTCCGTTGATACGGGATGGTGGCGGACCAATTACACCACCCCGTCTACGAAAAACTGCATGTTGATAATTGACAGTTTCGGAATCTGAAAATTAAAAATATGTATTAAGTAGGGTTTCGCAGCGCGAAAATTTTCTCAAAATTTCAACTTTAGAAATTCTCTCCGGTCATGAAGTGAAATTGTATAGCCGAATTTAAGAAATTTGCGCTTTTTAGCCGAATTTGAGGACGATTGGCCAATTTGACGACATTTGAGGTGGTGGCCGCCCAGTTAATATTTTGATATATGTATAACCTTTCATTTTACCGCGAGTAAGCGAATTACAAAGAACAAAACAGCCGAATACATGAGGCATAAAGTGTACTTTGTTGGTAAAATTTCGCAAACACTGGCCACCAGTGGCTGTTTTGCCGTTTCAACAGTTCAACTTACATCAAACGCTGACGACGATGACGATATGAGGCTCGATGAAACGAGATTGAATGAAGCAGTTGGCCGTAGAACACCCAAACGAACCGGTGCCATTAATGCATCACATGCTTCGGCCAATTCCCGTGTTGAGAGTGACAGAAGGCATTGGAACACCCGGCGACATTTGAGAATTGCACAACTTGCACTAGAAACAAGTAATCAGCTGCAATTTATTATCCATCCATATAAGCGTAAAGTTAGACAAGAGCACGTCAAGACGAACACGAGAATTCATAGACACCGCTGCGAGTAGGAGTCGAGCGGCTACAATTTCTGGTTAAATTTACTGCAACACAACTTCACTCATCGAGTTAACTGTGTCAGGGGTTAATATTCCGGGCGTCCGGAATGGTGAGAAGGACATCGAATCCTTATTTGGCCGTAGATGACCCTTACTGTCTTTTACCACATAAAACGCAGCCCTTCACGGATTATTATTTTGACCTTTATCTAAGACCCGAGAAATTTGGATTTACAATGAAAAACGCAGCGCTAATCCTAGCAATGGACACTTGAAATCAACTGAATTTCGTCAATAAATAAAACAAGAAGCGCTGAAAGCAAGCACAGCGACTGCTTAGAATTTGTATTTCAAGTCGTGTAACCGATCAATCGTTCAACCGATGTATAATAGCGATTCAGTATAATTTTTTACTTTTATGAAAAAAGTACTAAAATTCACCTAATCTTAAAAAGAGATACAGCTATTGCTAAAATGTTTTGAGGTAAACAAAACGAACATTCCGTTCTTGGAAGCACAAATTTAATGTCGATTAACCGTTTTGCAATGGACGTACAGTTCCTTCTAGAAATAAATGCGATTCCTTGAATGTTCGTTCATACTTGTTCGATCTTCGTTTGAAAACTATATAAATTTGTTCGAACCGTATCAGAAGGCATTCGAACATGTTCGAGATGTGTTCGAAAAGAGTTCGATAGTACCAGTTAAATTTGTTCGAACGCATATAAAAATAACTTGATATAATAAAAGTTAATATAATATAATTATCTTGCTCGGACTGGGTTGGAAATAACCGTTTTGATATATAAGATGTCGTAAAAGCGCTCTATGTTCGCTCGAAACTCGACAGTAATTTCTCGCAGAGGCTGATTGTATACCAGCTATCCGACAACGGCCACGGCTCGAGCTGAGTATGCAAGAGACTAGTCAAAAGATTATATTCTTACTTATCACGGCAAGAACTTCAGCTTTAAAAGTCCGCATTGTCTCTGCGACATCACTATACTGCTTGCGAATACAAATGTGCCAGTAACCATAGGAACGAAAATATAAATGTAACCAGTGTAATCAGGTATTTTTATATTTGTAGCAGCGCGAATTTTGTAAATTTTCAAGTTTCACTGTGCATTTTTTGAGACGCTGTGTGTTTCAATGGCAACGCTTAAGAACATACAATTATTTATCCCTGTTACAATGTGTAATATATCGTTAATTAAATAAAATATCAATAGGTTAAAATCAAGCGTTTGGGGAATAGTGTCTAAACGGCGAAAAACCAGAATAATCCAGCCAAATCAAAGACAAAAATGCAGCAGACAGTTCCAGCACATCTGACAATTTATAAAACAATTATATAAATACGAGGCCAATCAGTTTCAAAGTACCCTTTCTAAATTAAATAACTTACTTTTTTCGTTTGCTCCCGCATGGCGATACTGTCGCGATCAGTGTAACATAAACGCGAACCACAGACCGAACAAAACGCGCTGCAACACGTTCCGCCTCGTTCAAGTCACGTGATGCCGACGTCATTTCACGAATTAGCGTTGTAATCATGGTTTCCAGCATCTACAAGATAAAAATAACAATAAATAACAGATGTATACATGGCTTCTCTAAACTGCACAAGTTATATCTGGAGGCACGATCTGAAAGTATCTGGGACGTTTCCCTCACCTCATCTGGAGATCTCCAGTGGAACTGTTGGATCATAAAGTACTGCAGTTGGCAAAAAAACGTCAAATATGAGCAACTAAACGGCTGACTGCAATTATGGATATCTATAAGTGAAACTTTTAGGCATTTTACCCCGCATGGAAAAATTTAGTGATTTTAACGACAATAGAGAAAAGCTACATATTTTTAAACCCGGCAAAAATTGTCAATCTTCAGCCGCGCAAAAAAATATCTGGAGCATCTACTCGAGACAGCTCAACATACATCAGGGTTCCGGCGGAAATTTGTTAAAATTTAACGGCCCAAATTCTAGGTTTTCCATACCGCGCGGGGATCCTAATATATGTAGCGGTTTGGACATACCAATAATTATCATTGGCGTATTTAAGGAGGCATTGGGCCCTGCCGTCCACCTCTGCCCCAAATTTTTTGAGCTGCCGAAAAACAAAAAGGGTTCCCTGGTATTGACAGATCCATCTGACAATATAGTATGTGTAAAATAAAATGGTTTTGTACCACTACTGAATGGCGTGACTCGAACATACCTTGCCTCCGCCCCCCCCCAAATGAAAATTCTGAATACGCCAATGTAACTTATAATGAATCAGCGGCACAAAGATTTAATCAATCAAAATAAATATCACGATAAACGGTTTATGTGTGGTTTTAAGCTATTGCACTCAAAATAGCGTTGAAAGAGGTGTTGAAATGTGGTAAAATAAACTATCCACTGAATTAAATATTTACCTCCTGCGAACATTTAACCAATAGGCAATGCGTAAATCGATCCAAAAAAGTAGCATTTTCCTGCGATGCCAAATAGAATTGATCTTCATACAACTGCTTATTTCTGAAAACAAACAGATCTATTTCAGTCACCGTAACGGCTGGCAATATAACAGTCGAGCTTCAAAACTAAATTAATACATTAACATTCGTCGTTTACTGTTACGTGTGCTGGTTATACAAACTGCCTCGTCATTATTTCGGAAGATGTAATTCTGTTTTATCATGTAGGTGCTGCAATGTACAGTCAGTGTGCAAAGCACGAATTTGTGCTTACAATTATGGGTGTTGGTGGAGGAACCTGCTACATTATTTAAACAAAGCATTCAAAAATAGAATTAAAAACTAAAGTGTATAAAGGTATTTATAAACTACCACAATGCATGTATGTACTTGCTAACATAACGTACTCAATTAGCAGCCATGTTTACCAGCCGGGAAAAATAATTATCAACCTTAAATCATTTGTAAGCTTACATATAACAAATTTTGCGTAGCGGCTGAAATTTTATGAAAAACAGCCAAGCACTAATGTCAACTTGAGAACTATTATTTTGGTGGGCCATATAGATTGAAACACATAGGTAAATACTCATTGCACACTGAGTAGCAATCCTATTAAAATGTAATGCTATCTCTCATATACAGATTTCAAACAAACAGCTCAGACTAGACGTAACTAATTTTGCCATGGTTTTTGTAAGTAAGCAATGTTTCGAAGCAAACACTAAGCTAACGGCAAATGTAAACTCAATAAATGGATATGATAAAGTTGGTTGCTCAACTTACTTTGCCTCATCGCGAATATCAGATACAACAAGACTGCGGATTGCTTTCCAGTCGTTCAGCAGTCGCTCAAGCGCCTTTCTTGCAAATTTGGGCGGTTCCAAATCGTGTTCCGGCATATCCGAGTCTTGAACACAAAATCACGAAAGGAAACAGTGTATGTAGTTGTATCACGAATGCTGACTACTAGCAGAGCGAAATTCGTCAATTTTTTCAAAGGCACAAAGCCCGTGGCGAAATATTTCTTTTTTTGTATTCAGAACATGTTAAAACACTTACTCATAACCGTGTTTAGTCGAATATTATTTCACAAGCATTCCATCCTTCCTTTATTTTTTAATCACAAAAAGGCCTTCTTTTCTGATTCTTTAAATAAAAGGCGATTGAAAATACATTCACAAACAACATCGGGATGCGACTTCCAAACAAGACTTTCTTATAAAGAAATATATACATAAGTACGCGAAGTTCGTGTATAGATATTTACATATAGATTGTGTCAAAATGTGTTAAGTAAAATGCCTCCATGATAAATAAAACGACGCCTGCAGCTTGGAATACTCTCAAGTTCAAAGAACCGTTGTAAATGAAATATAACTTGCTTAAGCGGTGTTCTAAATGTTTAAATACTGCGTATAATAATGAAAACTAGTAGCTTGTCTCATCGCCAAGGTCGTAAATTCTGAATGTTGAATATGTAATTTAGAGAAACATAGAGATTGTGTTGTTTTAATAGTTGAGATATGCCCACATATAGCGCATTTAGGGACTTAGAATGTACATTTACACAGAAGATGGATTGTTGTACAAAATGAGATCAATACAGCTCGAGAGGTACCTGCTTGTGTCTATTTGGCCCACCCAAGATCCCATTTTGAACCAACCTGTAGCGTAACGGAAACAGCGGTTCATCATCATTTCAGGTTCAAAAAAGACGAATCGGTCCGCAGAATGAGTCCGATATCACCTATATAGCTCTAACGGTTTAAGATATATTGCCATTTAGATTAGACTTAGAGTCTCTTGGAAGTTGTAAAAATCACTTTGAATCCTAATCTTGGACCCAAGGGTTAGACTGTGTGAAAGCTTTATATACAGCTTTAAAGAGCCTTAAATGATGTACCAAAGAAACCTGACATGGCCGAAATATCTGCACAGTTTGCTGAGGTACGCTAAGAATACGTTTTGTCAGACCAATTTTCGATCCGACTCGGGCCCGTCGACATTCTTTTACGACCGGAAGGAGTTGGAATCCTTTTTTGCGTTTAACTAAAGGACACAAATAGAGATTTTAACCTTTCGATTGAGCTATCGCGCGAGTCAATCAGCCCAAGCAAGTTTAAGTTATGTTTGCCCCCCTCTTGCCGGACGCCGCCCTGTCAACTAAAACCATAATTTACTAAATCATGTTTTCTGTATCCCAAATATTTTTAATTATTTAACTACTAACTACTTGTAATGATAAAACGTTGTTTTTTATACAACTGTGTTTTATAAAATATAAAAATATATTTTATATAGAAATATCAGTTAAAATTATATATCGGAAATCATAGAAATATCTCTAGTTAAAATATTCGAAAATATAGAAATATGTAGCACATGGAACAAAATTTAATTCCCCCACTGTGAAATTTCACCTCATAATAAAAACATACCCCAAAGTTTGTCCACTTTTTCGGAAAACTGTGAATAGCCCTGCAAACAGAGATACAGGCCAGCGACTAGGTGACTAATTCCTTGAGCAGAGCAGACGTAATGCTGCATCAAATTTACAAAAATTTGTAATGTTTGTGCTTGGTGACACTGTTGAGCTGCGCAAATCAACTCGATCGAGAAACATAACCGCACGTTCAACACCATACCCCATCCAATGTTTACTAGACCAAAAAGCCTAGTTAGGTTACCAGAGAGCTACTTTCAATTTTGCATCAAATTTGGAAGAATATAGAGTGGTAAACGCAAGACTATGTCAGCTAAATCTAACATGTGGTCCCGGACAACAAAAGAGTGTGTTTTAAGGACCGTTTAGGCTCGTGCATACCTTTAGGAAAAGCGAGACTGTCCACAGTAACAATGAAAACAAAATACCAGCATCTCCAACATCGTTGGTCTTTTTCGTTTTCGAACGATTTGGTCGATACTGCCGCTGCTCTCCCATTTGACGCCCGACAGTCCTCGCCAAAAACAGCAATGCATGTTCACCTCTGAAAAACTAGAGTGAATTAATCTAGAACGTAAACTTGACTCTTAACCAGAGATAATTATTTCAGAAACAGGCCATACTCGTGGAAACTCAACAACAGAAAATGATGATGATTTGCTCATATTCTTATAGAGAAAGACTACCTTCACTGGTGAGAAAAACAAAGCCCTTTTGCAAGCTCAACAATGGGCTTCTTTACTTATACATTACCGCATTTTTCTATATTTATTCTTAAATTTACGAGGCTCATGTGAACAGAGTCCGCTTTTTCACGTTAGCTCATGTTCCGAGCCAGACGACATCCAGTTCACACCACTGACAAAATTATTAAAGAATAGAGAAGTCAAAAATAACCACATTATTATTAGTAGTAACTAGTAAATGGAAAGGGAACTGAACGAGCGTAGCTAGAATTCGAGTGCTATGTCGAGGTTTCAGAGAATGGTCGATATTCAGAAGTCCTTCAGGCCCAAAAACACAACAATTTACACCAGCAATATACTAAGACCAATTACAATTTTCGTAACAAAAGGCCATTTATTTTTATTCTATCGATAACCAAAAAGTTGAAAACTTCCAAAATTTTTAAATCAAAACGTTAAATAAACAACCGGTTCAGGCACATTGGCACAACAAAACTGAAAAAAATACCAAAATCAAGCAATTTCTTGGTGCCAAATCTAAGCAATTTCTTGGTGCCAAATCTAAGCAATTTTAGTTCCCTACACATATATTTGAAGATTTATTTTTCAAGTTATATTATAGACGTGTTCTACGTACAACTAAATTGTGCACCACTGGGATTTGGTGCCAAAATTTTGGAATGTTAGTCCCTATACTATCTCAGAGAGGTAATTCTAAACGTTGGGTTAAAATAATGAAATCTGTTGGTTAACTATTAAATTTGGCTCATAGCTCGAAACCAGCTGGTATCAGAATATTATAGCAAGATTTTTTATGCATTTTTCAAACCGACGCCCCAGTCCAGAGTTGTAAACCGAAATGTTGAGAATCATCAAATCCCAATAATCAGTCCTCATGCGAGAATTTGGGCGGGATATCACTGAAACGGGAGAAACACATATCTAGCTAGATGCAGTATCACAGCTTCTATGGTACGTCAAATAAAATATTGCAAAATCCATCAATCCAACGAAGGTTTATGAGTCACAGGCACAAAATCAATTGTGTCCATTAACAACTATTGCAGAAAATTCCACTTGCTACGAGTACTGCGTTTCTATAACATCTCCACATTTATAAAATAAAATTGTATGACCGATGAAAACACAATTGTTGTATGAATAACACTGTTTGTAATATGATTGTCAAAAGTTCTTACCTCGAATTTGGCCGAGTCACCAAGTCGGTTTCCAATAGTAGCCGATTTAGCAAATCGATTCGCGCTGACTGACTACCAGAAATCAACGCTTTGCATTTACATTTTTCCCAACAGTCGCAATAGGCTGTCGGTGACGTTCGCTTCATTCTATAATTGTTGGTGTAACATGACAAATTGACAATGAGTTACCAGAAGCACAGGCATGATAAGTTAAACGTTTTATACGTAAGAAAACAGTATAACTAGGGACGAATATTGAGATTTTTAAGCGTAACGATTGCACAAAAAACCATGTAGTTACATTGAAACTTTTAGCAGTTACGAGCAAATTATGCAAATTTTGGCATGTTTCGAACAACTTTGACATTGGCTACATTTCCGCCTGTGTTGTAAGCCACAGGACCTTGTACACAGTATGTGCGCTGTCTTATTTTTAAAGCCATATATTCCAAAGTGGTGAATGCTGGCCAGATCCAAAGTGGCAGAAATTTAACATTTGGTAGCAATTTAATCATTACCGTTGGTGGAGCGCTCCTAGTTCCTTCTGCACCGCACATCTGAACATCACAAATGAAAGATAATACGAATACAAAAACTGAACTTATTCAAGACAACAATTCACTTCAATGTAACACGTTAACATATCTAAAATGACTGTGGTAATAATAACGCGGCGAGAGACAGCTACATCATTTTAGCTAGTCAGGGTTAAGTAACTCATTCCAATTTAGCACAGCGAGCCACCTTCTTACGTTAGTAACACATTACGAACATACATTTTCCGCACATATTGAAACCATACTATGTTCATTTATGACTTCTTCCAGTGACCAAAAGACAGAAATTCGTCAAGTTTTCAAGAAAAATTCGGATTTAAAGCGTTATTTTCTGTAAGCCAGGTTCTATTGACATTTAACGCAATTTCTTTTCAACCAATGCCAACCCATTATAGCATTTTATATACAACTGACTTAAAAATGCAACGTTTCAGTATGGTCCCGAAATTTAGCGTTTTCAGTCGTCCACATCGTCCCACATTATTTGTAACCACATATTTAGTGTAGGTTTAAAACAATGAAACGTGAGTGATTAACAAGTTAAATAACCCTGCCCATCGTGGTTCTCTCCAATCAGAAATAAACTCATTCTTTGGCTTTGGCGCGATGAGAGCTACTTTAAGAAAAAAGTGCTGTAATACAAATGTTGTTGTTGTAGATGTGAGGTCTGCATTCTTTGAGGCCTTTCAAAATAATACTACTTAATATGTCGGTGAACATCAATCGGCAAAACCCACAATTTCCAATCTGTATCTGTTTTAATAACATTAGTGCAGGATGTCATTATTACATTAGTCAAACAAAAAGCTATATATATGCACAATCAGATTTATTACGCGTTGTAAAATTTGCGAAAATGAGCTTCTGCACAGTTACCGCTACTTGAGCAAACTCCACCGGCTTCAATTACGTCAGAATAACTTCACTGCATACTTATTACATAACGTTAATATTTTGTTTTATGTAATTATTCACACAACACTTGGCGTCACAGCAGACCACCTGTTGGCTTTTCGCTCTAAGGTGTGCATAAAAGCACTAACAGTACAGAATAAAGATTTCCGAATTTCGTCTGGGTATGAAGTGGAGCGGCACACCGTTTTAAGCCGCAATAAGAGATTGTAAAACTAAAAAACTTGAACTGTGGCACCTGGAGCCACAGAGCACAAAAAATGACAAGTAGCCTCAAATCAACAATTCGAAAAAAGAGCCAGCGTTGGGTCTTCCTATCTGAGCCGTTCCCACTAGGTCTCGGAAAATTACATCAACCAGTTCTGGTGCAGCTCACACCTAAATTGCCATCGCTAATAGCTTAGAATCCGTATCCAAGAAATAAAATAAGTTATCGGCACATTGTTATGCCAGTCGCTAGGCCTAATTTTCCGCCATTTTGTCACAAACGTCCAGGTTTTAAACACAAAAAGGACCTTCGCGCCGAATTGCACCACTTGCACCAGATATCCAGTCCTCCTAAGAATTTGTCCGGATTGGAGAGACTAATAACACTATATGAAACGGTACTACAGCGGACAATATTATTTTGATATCTCCACAGGCTCAGGACATGCATCAAGGGCAACCACGACCACGGAGCTATTCCTGAATGATGATGTACATAATTTTCACGACATAAATTTCTCATGCCTAAAAACTAGCTAACACGTAATAAACATAAAATAAACTGACCGGCAGTCGTGACCCTTGTGGCAGACCATCGCACACTCAGTACAACAGCATAACGTTTCGGTTAAGCCACACGTTTTGCATTCGAAAATGTCCTATAAACATTATATTCACTCAATTTATTAACAATACATGGCAAGTCAGAATGAACTTATTGAGTTATGCAACAGCGAGCAAAACCATACAATTTGATCAATAGTGTACTGTGCGCGATCACAAACTGTACACAACTGTACGAGTTGACAACTGTGGCTGTAGGACACTAGATATATATTTTAACACTTAAAAGTTATAATCTAACAGTAAAGAGCATAACAAACTAGTTGTGATGTAAAAAAAATATTTGCAAAACTACGATACCATCTTTATTTTAGTCACAAAATTCATTACTATTTCATTTCTCCAACGTATGATACAACGCCAATGCATAAGTAGCGTATCTTAGAATGGTTTCCTTGGTCTCAATATCTTTTAAATAAAGAATCAATAAATCGTAGAATATAATTTAAGCCACTATGACATTTCACACAGGACCACGCGTCGGTGATAACACAAGATAGAATATTGTTACATAAACCACATTTTTTATCAGCATAGGCAAGGTTTTTTGATAAAATTATAGACAATCTGTGGTCACAAACTAAGAAATTTGACAAAACGAGCAAAGTAAAATATCGAACAAATTCGACAAGAAATCACAATCTCAAAAACATTGTAACTTAGATTACTGCACTTATATATAAAAGACGGAAAATATTGCTCTAGTAATAACGAAAATTTATCAGGCTCTAACAATAAATTATACGTATAGGAGAAATATGGACTAAAGAAGCCCGAAACACACGGAAACAGTAATAACTCCATAGTTACTGAAAATATGCAGGCCTGTGCAGAACGGCCAAGTGGGACCACCAGTTTATAAATATCCTCATGCTCGTGAAATTTTCCCCCACGTCCGGCCCCCTACTCGCCCGAAGCTCCTCATATTCAACTAACTCCAAAATTTTTATGTCTCAAAATTTGTGTTTTTGTGTGCAAAATATTTTTAAACATTAATTACCCCCATTTGTAATGCTAGAAGGCTGTTTTAAAGCCTGAAAATACTGGTATGACAGTAAAAGTGTATAAAAATATGAAAATGTTAAGCATTTTAGGCAAAATTTATTCCACACCCCACACATTCCTCGGGAAATTTTCCCAAGAATGAACATAAGTGCCCCCAAATTTCCCCCCACTTTTCGGAAGGATGTGGACAGGCCATCTATGTGGCCTCATTTTGAAGAGCGAGAGCTCTATGAAGCTGCAAGTGAAGCGTTACTGCTGCAGTTAGCTATGTTGTAGAATTAGATAAATATAGATTTTGATATGAGACAATCTAACCCGACATACAACGGCCATGTCTTTGTAACAAACGAATTAAGTTGCACATACTGATACCTCAGAATTCAACAACTTGGATTCGACAAGTCCCAAGTTTATACCAGTAACTCTATCGAGATTGTAGAACGTAGTGAAACATAAGTACACCTACGCGTTTTGCGTACACAGCTGTCGATAGCATACGTCGATATGCTATAATATGTAGATATCACACAATACCACACAAGGTACAACACTGACAACTGACACCGGCAATAAATTTCCCATGCCCCAAAACCCCCAAGTGCAAGCTATTAGCAAGGTAACAGTAAAATTAGGAATTTATACCCCATGTCCCCGTACCTATAGAACTATAGATCGCAGAGCAAAATCAGCACCAGCAATGAATTTGCCATGCCCGAAAACCCCTAAGTAAAACCTTTCAGCCGCCCAGGACGTCAGAACAAATTTTCGACTTTTGGGTCGAGGAACCACGAGGGTACCATACCTCAAACCCCATAACTCGCGAACCGAAGCCTTTATCGAGAAATAAAAAATAGGCATTTTTCATTTTACGATGAAATAAAACATACCATAGAAAAAAAATTCGAAAACTAAGGTAAAAATCACCTTGCTTCGTGAAGGGTACTAAAATAAGGTGAAAAACCTTCATTTTGACATCTGATCCCGAACCATATGGCGCCATACCCCCGTAACCCATGGAACCATGAGCCCCAGACTAAAATCAACACCGGTAATGAGTTTCCCATGCCAACCATTGGTCACAGTGCAAAACCAGCATCGGCAATGAGTTTCCCATGCCCGAAATCCTCCAGGTAAAACTGATCAGCCACCCAAGACGTCAGAATAAATTTTCAAATTTTGGGTCGAGGAACCATTAGGGCGCCATATCCCCGTACCTCGAACCCCATAAATCCAGAACCGGAGCCTTAATCGACAAAAAAGAGGCATCGGCATTTATCATTTTATTATGAAATAAGACCATTCAAATAAAATTCGAATGCTAAGATAAAAATAACCTTACTTCCGTGAAGGGTACTAAAATGGGGTAAAATGAAGCAAAACCAACATTTTGACTGCTGACCCCGGAACCATACCCTAAATCAAACAATGCTCGGGGTGTACACGGTAAATCGACTATGCCGGTTAGAATGAGCCCAAGATCATGAAAATCGGTTAAATCGTTTTCGAATTATGGCCGAACACACACAGACGGAATTTAAAAAATTCCACCCCTGCAACACACAGTCTCCACTACGTTCTGAATATGTGAGTGATCCAACTCATTAAACTTAAGTCAATAAAATACGTTTTAACACAACGTTCACAGAATAGTTATGACGTAGATATTTATTTTCACATTTTAGACTTAGAACAATATTTTTTGAAATTAAAATTACATGCAAAGCGAGGTAGGGCTAGAGTCGATTGGCTTATCGATACAAGTTCATGCACAAAAAATACAAGTATAGCTACGAATGTAAAATAATTCTTATAAAACAGTACAACTTAAAATTGGCGGCAGTGCAAAATACAACAATATGTTTTAAAATCCAAAAGGGATTCCTTGGCTCGGTAAGATTCATTATTATTATAATACGAACTAAATCCTGTCCCGCCGCGGGTCATAAATACGGTCACGGTACCTACAAAAGCGTTTTTCAAACAAACCTGATTAATATGTTCGTCACCAGTCCAAGTAAAACTGCAAGTATCGTTTGACAAAATTACATGAAACGGTGAGTTATCGTCACCCAAAGTTCCAGAAGCGCCGCTACAATTCGGATTAGACGTCGTCGATATTCCCGGATAAATCATCGACATCAGCAGCGGAGCGTCACTGCTATCGCAGGATTGCGAAGCCGTTGCTCGAGCTAAGCGCTTCGCCGTATCAAGCAACACGAGTGCGGCTGGGTAAACACGATGACGAACAGCGTACATAAACGGTGTTTGATTATAGGCTTCACTGAACAAATTATAGCATAATTAATAATAAAAAATTATTTCACGAAACAAATTATATTTTTTGCTTGTAAAACCAATTATTATCCAAGATTACTCTGGATTCCCAATGGAAATTGGGATATCCTAGTCGCTTTTTATGACATATGTGGCCCGCTAAGCTCATTCTTACTCAACAACTACATTATAAGAATTATACTTGGTACCTTACAATTCTTTGGGTGAAGAAAAGTATAAGTCAACTGCTGCAATTCGTGCGCTACATGGGATTTTATCAGGTCATTTAATCATTCCATTGAATTTCTGCGAACTAATCTAACATTATTACTGTAAAACAACGTCAATAAGTACTACTATTGCGACCAAGGTAAAGGTATTCATTCTGCGATACAGACTATTTTGAATTCAACAAGATTCTCAATTCGCGAATTATATACATCTTTTTTAAAAACAAAACTGACTATAACGAATTCAACTAACAATGGTCTAAGCGGTCTATCTTCCAATTGCAGGTATATACAAATTTATCTATGTGCATGTAAATAAGTACAATCTGCTATACGGGGTTTAAACTTAATTACAGTGATGCAAAATCAAAAATTCAAAATAGCAGTAGCTGACATGCACAGTCTCGGTCAAAAAAATACAATCGCAACGATCGAAATCGCAATCGATAGATAACCTCGTGATTATATTTGACGTATACTGTAAAATAATGGCGTTGTCAATAAAAATATACATAAAAGCCTAAAAATGAAATGTTATTAAAGTCGATTAGTTCTCGACACCCGAGTAGCAGAAAGTTTCGGCTTCAAAGCTTTTCGCTGAAGTTCAACTTCCATTGATTCGTTTGGGTATCACTGCCGCTTATATCACAGTAATTTGAGTCAAGTCATTATCAAACAAACGGAGTCGTAACGAAGCTATAAAACGACATAAGAACCGTTTCAACACTCCAAAAATTTCACTTACTTTCCGGTCAACAGTTCGAGTAAAAATGCAGTCATAAACGGACTATCGCAAATATAGCGCAATATTTTCAACGCGTTCTGTTGTCGTTCCTTCCAGTCATACACCGGGTGAGCTCGAATTGCAGACGGAAGTGGTATTGTTGCAAGATCGACTGAATCGTCTGAAAATAAACAATGCAACTTGGTTCGCATATTTTATTTTTTCACTGCACCCCAATGGTTGTAAGAGCATAAAAATTTTTACACCAATAAAGCTACAACTCGTCACCAATAAATGATGCGCCAAAAACATGTGAAACTGAAATCCTCCTGCTCACTGCCTAAGGAATAAACAGCCAATTATTTTGGGGAGAAAAATAGTGATACAATCGATTCAGATGCCATTTTGAGGCAACTGCTATTCAGTCACTGATACGGGAAAAGTACTTACTTTAGCAAGTAAACCGGGTTTTTAACTTTTTACGGACGGTATCACCCCCTAACCCCCTGCACCAACGCCACAGATTTTCGCTCCCCGATTCCCGAGGTTTTTACACAAGAATTATTTTGAGCAATTATTAATCTCAAATTTTTCAGTGATTCGATATATATGTATTATAATTTGAATTGCAGCTTAGTTTTTCGTTATACTGTTATATGTCTATTCCGTTGTTCTAAATGGTATAGTTGAAACGTTAGGATAGTATTATATCGTACCTTTTAGTACGGTGGTGTTTCCTGAAATAGCGCATATTAATTTAGCAAACAAAAATTCGATTTACAATTGACCCCATAATGAAAGTAGCTATATATGTTTATATTGAATCAAATCGACTGGAATGTGTCCCGCAATGCAGATTTGATTCGACACGACAAGTCTAATTCCTAATACGTTTTAGAACATATCACATTACAGAACTTTTCCACACATTGTCGTTAACGATAATTTGGAAATTGGATCAACGTTTCTGTGAGTGGAATAAATTTAGATAGGATAAATTACAGTAAAATAAATTTAAATCCAATTGATTTTATTCCAATTACATAAAATTTCGTGCATTAGACTCGAGCAAATTTCATAGTGGTATAGTATTCCGTGCTGAGATCGATTCCTGCGTTCACTTGCAGCATCTCACTACACATCCTACAGCAGCTCCCATATTACACATAATATTTAATGATGTTATGTTTCTTTGCCAGATCTAGTATTTGAGAAATTAAATCGCATGACTTCATAAAAACTTCACTTCTCTCGTTTATTTAGTATCACATTGGTCGCTATATTACATTTAGGCGAGTCACCATGACAAAAGAACATTTGTTATGGTGACCAACACAGAGATTGAATAAATAATCAGAATATTGAATTTCGCTTTCACACAACATACTTGAACCTTCGCTAGCTTCAACTGGCGGTGGCCACGATATGGTTGGTATCGGCCGACCATCAGCGCTGCTGGTTGTCACAGATCCACTCTGTGGGCCGGAACTACCCACTCCGCCGCTTTTTCCCGCAGTGCTAGATCTATGCGTCGGATCTCCAGGCGGGAAGCTTGCTATGGTCGCTGAAGCTACGGTTGCACTACCGATATCAATGCTAGATCCAGAGGAGCCAAGATGATCGTTGTAGCCTAAGCTAACAGCAGGATGACGCTGCCTCTGACGTTGCGGAGGCGGCTGTTGGTTTTTGTCATTCTGACTGTTAGTTTGATACGACTGTCGAGCGCTAACAGCCAGTTCCATCAAATCCGATATATTCATTGCCGAGCTTAAAAGATAATAATTGTGAATATTTAAATACTGAACTCGTAAAACGGAGTGTAGGCTGTTTTCCAGTTCCCCGGTTTGTAGCTCTAATAAGACGTTTGGCACCTAGCGGAGCAACCATAGTTGACACAAATTAAAAGCTACGTTACCAAAATTTCCATTAAGGAAGCAAAAATTTCATAATTCACATCAAGATTTATTTATAAAATCGGTCTCAACACGAGACATGATGGTAAGGTTTCTGCGGTAATTAGCTGCTCAGCCCTGAATTATACTTTCAAAGACCCCCGCTGTCCATGCTCACGAGCGTAATCCGGCGCGAATTTGTTCAGAACCAGCGGCACTTCAAGGCCAGTAGCATAATTTCCAGCTGATAGGAAATGTCAACATAGGAAACTTCAATGAAAACACCCAACATCGTGACCCAGTACATGTCGGCTTGTAGCTTATCGTACGACATAAAACATCTAAATTTTGCTGTGTCAAATTGGCACTAATAAGATAAAATGGAAAAATTAAGGCATTTTGGATGGTCAATGTCCTGACAAGATTAGTGTATTAGTTTGCATGTGTCAAGCGTTGAGTTTTACTAAACTATTGTATCTCTACTACCCTCTCCTCATATCAGACACCACAACGTTGCGCGGATTATATGATGTATTAATGACCCTAAATTCAAGTTTTTTCTACAATATTTTTTTCAAAAATTTATTGCTACTACTATTAATGCTAAATCAAGGTACACATATTGAAAATATTTGTAAAACAGTTACACTGACAAGTACCTAAAAATTTTGCATATATGTAGCATATACTAAAGCCATTCCCCCAAACTTAAAAAATTCCCACTAAAACGGCTTGATCCCCTAAATTTCCACCAACATTCCGGAAGACTGTGAGCACTTCAGCTTTAACACACCGAGCGAGCGCTGTTTTTCAAATAGTGTTTAGAGACCAAAATCTTTATCTGTCTGCCTAACACACCCATAGATTAGAACTGTAAAATTCGCTCTAAACATAAGTTTTAATTTTTGCATTAGAGATCCCTTGTTATACAATTCTCAGAATTCCTAAATCATAACAAATTTTAGAATTTTACAGAAAATTCAGCAGAAATACACTTACATATCCGCTAATGTAAGTGTAACAGTTGAGGCACCCCGGGTTTACACTCAAATCCGATAGGTAATCAAAACTACAGCCATGGCACACAAATTGTAAAATTTTTAATTGTTTTAAACGCTCTTAAAATTAATAATTCCAGGAATTAATAAAATCATTATCGCCAGAAATAAATTAACTTCTTTACGAGTGGACCAATTGTGGCCAAATCTGGTTTGCATAATCTACAACTTGACTTATGACATTTGGCGTTAAAATCCCATTTTGATGCAGTCATCCCCCTATCCAGATCTTCATGTCTAACCACGTTTTTATAGCACTTACAAATCTCACACTAATGTGCAGGAAATCTCGAAGATTTCAACAACAATATATTTTAGAATGATGTTATACATACACTACACATCACACATACGAGACAACCAACAGTTACACTACAGTAGATATTTTGTTCACACAACAATAAACAACAACATACATACAGGTTGCTTATGATACAGACAGCGAATAACATACACAATAAACCAGTAAACAATTGGAGATGACGCAAACAGATACATTTTCCCACCATAGAATGATTTCCACAGTAGTTCATCACATGAGGGAATTTGTTTGCCAGGGCATGCGTCGTTACACTAGGAACCAAAGTTTAAAAATATCAGAAAAAGTGAAATTTTCATCATTCTAACTGATGTTGGTTGTTTGCTATGGACTCATAGGGTTATTTTTGCCCCTTCAAACTAAGTTAGTATAGTGGTTTTCAAACTATATCGGGTATGTTATTAACCATGCAGACTGCATTTTTTAATTTTGAAGGAATTACCATACTGCATTGGTGTATGTAAGCTACCAGTAACTAGAACCCTGTAGGGAAACGGTGCGTGTGTGGCTAGTCTATACTTAGTGACTATTTTGTATTCCAAGATTCCTGAACCTTCAAAGTCCTACAAACATAATAATATACAGATGCATTAAGGGCAGCGTTTTAACTGTTTTCAGGACATATTAAAACTATAACACCTTCATTTCTTCCAAAAATTAAAATTGTCATGAAAAACTGAAATTTGAAGCATCATTTTTCACGGTGCAAATTTTGTATTACGTCGAATTGTACGAACGCCTTGCAAATGCAATTACTTTCATCGTATTCAGCAACAACCAAAACCTTTCTAACCCTCGGAGCACAACTAAATTTGAAAATGCCAAAAATTGGTATTTTACTGACTAAATTTAACGTTCAAGCCAACTGCAGGGTTTTATATGAATAGCGAACGAAACAATAGTATTACGAGTTGAACACAATAAGCGCATCGATCACCCTCAACATCAAAGAAACTCGATCAAATTTTGAAAATTTATATTTTTAATTTTAAAGCGTATCTACCTTATAGATCAAAAATTGTCGTTTGTAGAAAATTCACTGTATAGCCAGAGAATTTCTGTTCAAATTAGAAGTTGGCAGAATGCTTTATAGTCTGCAATTAGTGACTATTTCGAGGTTCCGTACTTAATATTCCTGATCTCCTTCAGACACAGAAAGAGAAAGACGCTAAATAATTTATTAACTGTAAAAAATCATGGAACAGATTTCGACAGTTTTGGCTTGCCCACGTTTTTTATGCTACATGCCACAAACTCCTAGCCATGTGATTTATATACTGGAAATCTTCCAAGAAACATTTCCACTTGAGAATAGGAAATAGTTAAATTTTTACAGATCAACATCGAAATATATTTCTTTATAAATAAAAAATTAACTTGATATCCGGTACCGCCGGATATCAAGTCATTTTAGACATTATTATTCCCCGTGCCACCAGATGAACTACTAGGCGGCAACATCGAAATATATTCCTGTATAAATACAAATATTTCACCAAACCAACCTTCGCGTAGCAATCAGCTGCTCCCACTGTGAATCGTAAAATGCCCGAGTTGCCGCGGCGGCCGCCGACGGAACTTGCCCGCTGCTCCTTTTGTTAGTACTGCCGGATATCGAGTCGTCATCCTGAAAATTACTATTCCCGCCCGTGCTGGCAGATGAACTACCCGGCGGCCCATCACAACCGTCGACGGAATCTTTGTTTGTCGGTGGAATTGTCATCGCCACACATGCGTGCAAAATATTACGATTTCCGTCGATTCGTGAGCCAACGATTTCTTCCTGAGCTTTGTCAATGTCTGAAAAATAATATTATGACAAAACGCATTGGCAGAACTAGCTAAGCAAACTTAATAAGTAGGGACTCAGATCGAGTATCGCGCTACTCACTGCACATAATCATCTGAACGACCGTCTCCTCCGGAATTCAAATGCAGCACAGTGATACTGAAGTTATGAAAGATATCTTAAGTCAGGATCCTACGCATATCAGTTTTGCCAAAGCTCAATTACGAAAATAGATTCCGCCGTGGGGTGCGGCACACTGCCTAAAACTGTGGAGTCGTGTAACGAGTCCATTCTTGAACATAAATTATCTTATCCCTACAATAGCGTCGGCCTCCTTTAATTCAGCAAAAATGTGCTGTTGCAATACAACATCTGGAAAAAATTTTACACCCCATTCGAAAACTGTCCTCAACTTACTAACCAAAAGAATCAACAATATATACAAAAATTTGTTTTCAACCTAATATATCTATATTAAAAAAGCTGTTGTTTGAAATTTATCTTATGTTTGTGAAAGATGGCATCTTCGAACCTAACGGCAGCTGCCGCGTTTCACCTCAACCCCCCACCCCCCGTCTGAGCAGACCACAATTCGCCCAATCCCGCCAATTTTGGTTCCCCCAATTCAACCCCCCCTACCGGATTTCGGATACACCCACGTTCATCCATTCAACCTAATATTTATCCCAATGCTAATATATATACTTTACAATTATATGTCTGTATAATTATGTAGCTTCAATGGACGGGAGTGATGGTAAAGCACAGTTTACAATGTGAGGTTTTCGAATTTTTCCATTTTTATAATAATTAAAATAATCTGATTTTCACACCCCCACCCCCATATTTTAGCTTCCCTGAACGTGCTCCCAGTTTTCGACGCTCCTGATTTTGAATCGGGGGCCCAGACTGGTGCCCCCTGGTTCACGAGGATCCGTAGAGAAGCCAGCAAATTGCAAATGTATCCTAGGGGTGCTCCATAAGTGATTTACACTGCCCCGTTCATTTATATGACAAAACTTCAGGTTTGACAATTTTCGATGTAATATAATAATAAATAACCCTCATATTTCTCACGTATGAACACGTTTTGTCCCTGGCAAAATATTCTGCAGATATTAACCAGCATTCTTCGCTAAATCACATAAGACTAATATGTTAGCATGCCTAAAGAGGAAGACAACCTAAATAAAAAAATTGTAGAAAATACAAGTTCCACTTTCCGTGCTTTAGAAATAGAGACAACTTATGTCCGAATGCGATCCTTATTGATGACCTGCTATATAAAACAAAACTCTTTCACTGACCACACTTCTACCCCGAAATTTTTTGGCTGACAACGGCAACTGCAACGCTAATGAAAATAAGGTAATATCGTATTTGAAAAAATAAAATCCTATTTATGCGCGACCCCTATTTGGATAATCCACCCGTGCACAGGTGTCGCTGACGCCGAATTAATGATGGTGGCGCCGCCGGACAAACGGTTTGCGAAATAATGACCTAGAGTTATTTAATCCGTAATTACATATTTCACTTTTTAAAGCAGTCTGAATAGTCGTACGCAGTTATTGCAAAACCCTGTTCCCTAATTCCAGTTAACACATAACACTTAATCCTATTAACCAAACCAAGATGACAAACGAAATTTGATTTATTTACAAAAAGAACAGATTAGTGTGGTGGGGGTCGGAATGGGTCGAAAGCGGCAGCATCACGACTTAGCCCTAGTCTAAAGCTTAGTGTTCCCTAATTCCAGTCAACACTTGTCGTTTAACCCAATCTGAAGAATGGAATTTCAATTAGTTGAAAAAGAACAGAACAGCGCGGTGGGGATTAGGAGCGGCAGCCCCGTCTTAGTGTGAAGCTCACATAAAGATCTTGCCTTTAGGCTAAGGCTAAGTCATGTATATCGAGGACAGTACAACCTGCATATATCTTACATCCCCAGCTCTGACTTGGACCACTCAATCTAAGATGTGAGCAATTTAATTAGAAAATAGCAACCAACACAACTTTGTTTGAAAACACATATATATACACTTTGTTATTCAAACACACGTCTGACACGACTACGACTCTGAACGAAATTCCTGCATATGATCACTCCTGATGTCCTCAAGAAAGCGAGGTTCCCTACTACTAGCATCCCGTAAATGCATAATTGTATACTAGTGTCTTGAAATCCATTGCAGTATAGGCGAAGGTATAAACGTAAAAGGGAGCGCTACTATTAGACACAATGTTAATGCAGTTTGCATATAGGAATACGTATACACTATAGAGATGATTTTGTTATCACGGTAACTGTGAAAACAAAGGAATGAGGTGGCCTAAGTACTACTGTTTGGCGAGCGAGCGGCATGACTTTCTGGATCCGCTGAAAATTCCGGTTAGCTATCCTTGACGCTTCGATACACTTTACTTTAGACAACGTACTAAAAACCCTGTTACCTATCCGCCAAAATTCTGACGAGTTCATAAAGGTAAGAGCAATCGCTGGGTATCGTATATAACTAGGTGTTGTGTACATTGTGTGTCCGATGTCATGAATGGGGTTCAATTTAAAGCTGGTGCATATCACTTAAACCTCTCGCAAAATGCTATTTATTTTTAATTCCATTCAACGCCCAAAAACAACTATTAGTCGCTCACTTTTATCTTTTTCCAAATCCGCGAGAAATTTCTTGACCATCGGAAAGTCGCAATGCAATATATGTGACATAAGCGAAGACGCCTGAAAAACGAAATCTGAGCTACTGTTAGTCTGTATCCTTTGTACGTGCAATAGCAAAACGTGCATATTCTATACACCTGATGACCGATGACACGCTGAAGGCCATTGGTTAATCCTGTGATCACTGCCAATATCCATTACACTGTCAAGAAAAACAATAACCAGTAAATGTATACGGGCTACATCTCCAACCTGATATCTTGGGCAGCATAGCCCAAGTTATTACCAGCTTTATGAAATGTAGTTCATTGTAAAACATTTGTTTCATTGTAAAACATCAAAAGTTGATGCGTATAACATTCGGTATTACTCATGTACTTTGCCATATCCAGCGACGGGACGTTTTTTGGCATAGCCTCTAAAGACTGCAGGGGTACTCTGTATGATTATGCAGGGGCATCGACTAACTCGCGGCTCAAGGTTGATGTGGGGGTACAAACTTTGTTATTTTTGTTTTTTCTTCTATCTAGAGATCCTAAACGGCTGGCACTAATGCCAGCTCTCCGCAGAAATCAAATCACTGCTTCGTGGCCTTCAAACAGTGCTTCCCACAGGTTCCCGCTAGATATTCCACACTTGGTACGTATCGGAAATTTGGTAGCAGCTTTCACGTTGCCCATACTCAATGAGGCTGCAGGAGGTGTAGCTCTCATCGATAGCTACCTTTTTTGGTTTAACTCCACCGCACTTTTGAATCTGTGCTTTATTCTTAAAAACTTACGTCTTTCTAGGAAACAGATGCTTTCAATGCCTTCTGCTGACAACCATTTTTATGAATATTATGAGCAGATGGTAAGAGATACCAGTGTTTTTATATTGATCCAAATGAATAATTTTTATATACATGGCTGACGCTCCGACGTCTCAGGTGGTGAAGCGGGGGACGGCGGGAGGAAGTAGAGGCCCTTGGGACCTCCAGGGGGTTCTGAAAGAAGTTGACGACCTCCTTCCCCCGCCGACGACCCTTCAACCAATTTTCGCTAAAATTTTCCGCGCGCTTTCGGCGCCGGGACGAGTGGGCAGCACCGGGTGTGGGGGTGCGAAGGCTCAGAAAGGTAGCCACCTGAACCCTTGCTTTGTATATGTACAAATTATTATACATTTGGTATGACAGGCTAGTATATTTAATCTCATTGATCACATCCAACGAATTTTTGACCGGTGCGGAGTACTAATGCAATCCTTAGGGGTAGGTTGAGAAAAGAAATTATGAATAAGCTAAGACACATGAGTATGACCGAGTGTCATACTATTCTACGAACACTCTGTAATAAACTCGTGTTCCATTTATATTGATTATTAATTCGAATAATTATTGGAACCAGATCAAAACATGTAACTATAGATAATATATAATAAATATGTTTGTAGTGTGGAGGTCTGAGAATAAAA
Source organism: Trileptium ribeirensis (assembly GCA_030248225.1). Taxonomy (NCBI): domain Eukaryota; kingdom Metazoa; phylum Nematoda; class Enoplea; order Enoplida; family Thoracostomopsidae; genus Trileptium; species Trileptium ribeirensis. Next base: position 47,469 of record JASANE010004826.1, read on the forward strand.
AACATAATATAATCATCTTAAACCATTTCAGTCGGTCGACATACCGTAGAACTCTTCATACATAAGATAGTAGTACTGATTAGAATTTTAAAAACAATCCAAGTAAGTATTACAGAAATAGGCAACTTTGTCAATGTCTGGACGCCCGGACAAGATAGAAAATGCCAAGGTCAAAGCGTACTTCTAATACAATAACTCCAACCAAAGAGCGATTCTTTCGCGCTGAACTCGATCCACCGCCCATTGTACCAGTTGTTCCCGGTCGACCAATCGGATGTATTCCAAGGCCAATTGCAGATATCGGTGGCAGAGCAACAGCAGATGGGTCGCGAATGCCACCGTGACTGTCACAAGCCGATGGATAGACGCAACCATTACCATCAATTATAACTGTGACATCGTCCTAAAATCCAAAGGAAACAAATTCCGAACTCTACACTTCAGTGCAGGTCTGCGCCATGGTATTTCTATGCATAATTATGCCACGTCTATTCACGTATATAATCAAGTGACATCGTTTCGAGCTTCCCTGAACAGAAGAGCAGGCAAATATTTCCACATGCCGCAGGTTCCTCAGTTCATGCCGCTATAGACAAATTTGACAATCGATTGTTGATGATAGCACGCGCTTTCCTGGGCGACTAAAATCCGATACGTTTCTCTGTTGGGCTAAACATAAATATGCTATTTTTCCACATTTTTTCAAAAAATTGTCTAAGTTTATTGATTGGGGCTAGTATATTTTCCTTATTTGATATACATAATCTGGCCTGTCCACATTGGGGGGTGGGGAATTTCCAAATCCCCCATGTTCGTGAGATTTTGCCCCATGTCCGCCTCCCTCCGAAACCCTCCATGTTCAATTAAATCCAAAGATTTTTTAACGACTGAAAATTTATGTTTATTTTTGTTTGCAAATGTTTTTAATCATTAAGTACCACAATTTATGATGCTAAAACGTCGGGTTATAGCTTGAAAACACATGCACGACAGTAAAACTGCATGAAAATATGGAAATATTTAGTATTTCGAAACAAAATTTATCCTTCCAACACTTTGAAATTTTTCGCGAGAAAGAACATGGGACTCCCCGAAGCCCCCACCCCCACTTTTCGGAGGGCTGCGGACAGGCCAGACAATTGTGTTCAGACACTAAACTACACATAGTTTGTATATTGTTTCGACTGAAGTCAGCGCTAAGTGTTGCGAGGACACCGAAACATTGTTGTGGTTGCCCTTGGAACATTGGCGCTTTTGTTGTCATCTTTTGAACAAGAACAAAATATATACCATTAAACTTCACAGACAAATTAAATTAGACAAATTACAGCATCACAGATCAATGAAATAGCCGGTGCTACGGAAATGACACACTCTTCCCTACAGACAATCAAGGGGTCAAATTTATTATTTTAGCTAGCTATAATGACCTAAAACTAGGTATACTCAGCCGTGTGGCTTCATTTCTAATCAAATGCGAAGTAAAAACCGCTAAGTGCCGTCAGCAGCTGTGATCATATATCCATGTCAGCTACGAATAATATTTGCGACACTCACGTCACCATAATTCAACAGCCGAGGCTTGTGAACACCTGTTCCCATAAATGCTTGCATCGATGTCGGAAATGCGCCTTCATTTACAATTTTTCCTTGAAGGTTACAACATACGATTGTAGCTGTTTTGCTCGGCGACGACCGTGTAACGAGCAGCTGAATACCTGAAAATGAACAATGACAAGTTGGTTGTGGAGTGTTTGTAGAGACTTCCATACACTTGGTGCTCGATCCTATGGGGAATTCCTCCTTAGTCCGAAGTTTTGGTCGCACTACGCCGGGTCGCCCCACTGCCAATAATTCCATACAGTACAGACGAATTCTACATTTGCATCAACTATATCATAACAAGACTAATGTGTACCGTTGTCCATGAGGAATTATACCCTTAGGCTGGAATCCCCATAAGCCATATTGCCCCCACGGCTCCACCCTTGCACACCGACTGTCCGCGGAAAATTTAGCAAATTTACAAAAATTCTAAGATAAAAGAGAAATGAGGAAAATGGGAAAATTTTTTGGTTACGCCCCCTCTCGCCTGCACTACACCCTGAGCTGATAGACATTAGACATCTATCATGTGCGCGTGTGTAAAATTGGGGATATTATTGATCAGTACAACAGAAAAATGAAAAACAGTCTGAAATACTACGACATTATTAATCAAATGCCGTTTTCCCACAACCGGTTCGAAAACATACTTGTATTAGTTTTCATAATTTTGAAATCTCGATCCAACCAACCAATAGCTTGAAAAAGGACTGCCTCTATCAATCTGGCATCCAGAGAAATGTGAGTTGTCGACGACAGAAGAAAAATTTTATCCTGTACACACTAAATTTCGCTGAAACAGATTACGGTAGTAAACTACTATAAGTTATATAAACTGTCTTAGTATTTTTCGTTAAATTACGGCTGGAGCGATTCATTAAAATCCCGGACTCCAGACAAACACACGAATTAATCCAAAGTCTTTGAAGACAGATTTAGAAAATCCACTTAACGAAAAAATTTTACCATGGATGTAGAGTTATGTCAGACATGATCAACATCAGGCCGAGGTGATTTCATTTCCATTAGCAGACATAAACTGACGAAGTAGATGCACATA